>JAATLQ010037493.1:6356-37093 GCA_013421005.1 Heliconius erato x Heliconius himera
CTGCAAACCGACTGGTTGTGGGTTCGATCCCCACTCGAGGAGATGAAATATTTACTTAAATTTATATTTCCATTTCTTCGCTCTGGTGTCGAGGTTAAGCGCGGCGTTGAGTTCTGCCACTCAACACGCAATGCCTCCAGAATTCGGCAGAAAGTGGGGAACGGAGTGTCTTAACACTAGGTTCCCTCTGCCTACCCTGCTGTGTGCGGGATACAGCGTGAAGCTAAAAAAAAAAAAAATCTATGTCGAGTAGTCCACTTATCCTGAAAGGCTATAAGTTATATTACATCATATTAATCGTTTCGTTGAATGTAATTCATCGCACCTGCGGTTAGGGCACTCAGAATTTCTCATATTATATTAACAGTAATAACTAATAGTTTTGAGGCCAGTCGTGGCGCAGTGACTGTAAAACCGGTTGGTTGTGGGTTCGATCCCCACTCGAGGAGATGAAATATTTACTCAAATTTATATTTCCATTTCTTCGCTCTGGTGTCGAGGCTAAGCGCGGCGTTGACGGCGTTCTGACACTCAACACAATGCCTCCAGAATTCGGCAGAAAGTGGGGAACGGAGTGTCTTAACACTAGGATCCCTCTGCCTACCCTGCTGTGTGCGGGATACAGCGTGAAGCTGAAAAAAACTAATACTTTTATCCGTGTCTACCCCAAAATACTCCGGTGCCCATTTCAGAAATTTTATTAACAAATATTTTCCCCAAAAAAAAAAAACATCACTTAACACGGACATATCTGGTCAAAACTAAAGGACAGGCCCCCTGCAGAAAGTATCTCTAGAATCACCCATGGCTGTGTCATACAAAACTTTTAGTCAATTCTGTTCTACTATGTAGGAGAAAATCTAAATAAATAAATAAATCAGCTTCACGCTTTATCCCACACACAGCATGGTAGGCAGAGGAAACCTAGTGTTAAGACACTCCGTTCTCCACTTTCTGCCGAATTCTAGAGGCATTGTGTGTTGAGTGGCATAACTCAACGCCACGCTTGTCCTCGACACCAGAGCGAAGAAAATGTAAATATAAATATAAAGTAAATATTTCATCTCCTCGAGTGGGGATCGAACCCACAACTAGTCGGTTTTACAGTCACACTTTGTGCCCCTGCGCCACGACTGGCCTCAAAATCGGCGAAAATCTATAATTACATAAATTGCATTGTTAAAACATTAATTAACCTGAGTACACGCGATAGTGATTTTTAACATTTTTCGAGTACCAGCTGCCGTGTTCCAACACTTGTGCGCTTTTTATATCTGGTGTTATCTTTTTTATCTTTTGCAAGCTTTCGTTTATTACAGTTTTAACCTAATTAATCCTTTACCGGAAAATACTTCCATGTTTTTTATATTACATTTTTATTATATTATGAAAGTGGCTTATTATTTTTAAACACTTTTGTATGGTAGTGAAAATTGTAAAACAAAAATAAATAATAGAAGTATTTTCTTCTATTATAATAAATTATTATATAAATGAAAATTTGTGTGTCTGTAAATGCGACGGTTGTGAGTTCGATTCTCACTCGGAGAAGCGGTTTCATTTCCTCGCTCTGGTAACGAAGCAAAGGCAATGGCAAACGTGGCGTTGAGTTCCGCTAACTCGTTAATGTAAAAGAGAAAGAATGTAACGATGGTACGGAACACATCACGACGGTTTCTATATTTACTGTATATCTATAAATAATTAGATTGTACTTTCTTATATAATTTTCAAATTTCACTATATTTATAGATATATCATTATCCAAAGAATTTAACTCTAAAACTACAACTACATATAACCTTAGATATATATATATATATAAATAGCTATAAGTATTCAAATCCCAAGCTTTTAGGCAGAGTGCTAGTCAAACGTGCCGCCAGCGACTTTTTGCTATCTCTAAGAAGTTGTAAACACTTTGACACGATATGTTACTTATTTCATTATTTGCAAGCGGTGTTGAAGTCTTCAAGACTATAATAGGCGTCACGGGACGTTTGACAGATGTGAAACATTGTGTTCGTACAAGTAATATGCATAAAAGACAAGATTATTACAGAAACTAAATATAGCATAACGAAAAAAAATAATATTACGAATTTCTTATAGAAAATGGTGATTTTATTTAATAAACATTTATTTTCATTTTATATAAAGATTGGATATTAAAGTATGCCCTAGTATAGTGTGGCGACCCGTAGCCACACCGTACGGAGGGTGTACGGTGTCGTACATATAGATTATATCAATACCTTAGTGTAGCGTGGCGACCCGTCAGCGCCTATAGATGTTTCAAAAAGTTGGCCTGGGAATGGTTCAATTTTGGTTCGAATTTTTCAGTTTTTTTATTTTACTGTCTGTCGTGGGGCAACCGCAAATTATGGCTGAATACGCAAAAGGAGAATAAATTATTTATACACGCTCAGCTAAGAAGACAAAACGGGGCATTGAGTTCCCTTACTTCCGTGGATGCAAAATCTTAGGCGAATATTGGAGAACGGAATATCTTGACACTAGGTTTTCTCTGTCTGTTTTATGTGTGAAACAGGGTAAAGCTATAAGGACAACATAATTCATTAAACACTTGATGACCCCATGTACTCTAACTGTAGATTATTAATAATCATAATTCACATCTCATTTTCAAAGTGAATCGTAATATTTGTGGCATGAAAATTGATGAGGACGCCCAAAGGGTTGTGAAACATTAATTAGACCCTATAATTCATATCTGAAATATTTATTGCCTTTATTAAAGCACCCTAAATACAGTATATTTATAACTAACGCCCTTCTTATCTTAGTAATTAGTTCGGTTACTTTTGTTAGGGTAGTCTACCCTATTTTGGCTTTTTCACCTTATCAGTGTGAAACAGAACGTAGCTTACTAAATTTCTTTGTCATGTTTTAAAATATTATTTTAGGTATTATGAATAAATATTCATGAAAACAGTAATACTTTTAAATTTGGATGATTGCCGGATTCCCATTATGACTCAATATCTACTCGGGGCAATTAATTATTTAAATTTTCCCGCTTTGGTAAAACAAAATGCGGCGTTCGATTCTGCCACTCAACATGTAGTGTCTCGAATTGAGGTGGAAAGTGGAGAAGAGAATATCTTGACGCTAGGATTTTTCTACCTTACCCATGCTTGCTATGTGCAAAACAAGCGTGAAAGTAAAAAAAAGTTTTTTTGCACATTTTAGTAGATATTATATAGTTAAAAGCCTTTAAAAGACGACAAAATCTACACGAGATTTTTTCGTTTGTAAATTAAATAAGATTCACGCTGCATCCGGCATACACCAGGATAGGCAGAGGGAACCTAGTGTTAAGACACTCCGTTCCTCATTTTCCGCTGAATTCTGGAGGCATTGCGTGTTGTGTGGCGGAACTAACGAACTCGAAACTAGAGCGAAGAAATGGAAATATAATTTAAGTAAATATTTGATTTCCTCGGGGAGGGATCGAACTCAAAACTAGTCCGGTCCCGATTTACTTATTTGGGAGTATTACAATAATTATAATTCAGCTAACTGTGACATATATAAGGTACATATATTAAGTAGCATTTAAAATTATATAAATTTGAATTATTTTTATTTTGGCTGCCAAAAACTTTTATAAAAATATTCTTGTTACGAAGTCCTCTTTAATTAAGTGCGATTTAAAACTCCACTATAATATTTTAAGCAGCGTAAAGTGAATACAGTATATTCAAGTTGCATCTATAAAAATATATATAGATATTTATAAAAATAAAATGTGAAGTAAAATACAGTTCTTTTGTTAAAATTGCGGCATTCAGCCACTCAAAACAATGTCTCGATTTAGAGTGGAGAGTGGAGGACGGAGTGGAGGATGTCTCAACATTTGGTTCTGTCTTATTGTAATTATAATTGCAGTAATGTATTAATATTAATTTAAAGGAAAAGGGAGAAAAGTATTAGTAGCTATTTTTCCATTTTTTTCCCAAATTGTAAAGGTTGATGAAAATATATTCGCTGTATTTTAAGAAATAATTTAAAAATCTACGAGACGAGAGGGATCGATTACCCTATTATAAGCCCGGACACTAGGGGTGGATGAGGCGGAAAATAGAAGACATTCGACCCAAAAATATAGTAAGAATAAATTTATTATTGTTATATCATTTTATAATATATGCAAAAAAAATAAACATGGCGAGTATTCATATGAAATATATACAGTAATACTTAAAACGTTACCGCGATGGTTGCGAATTCAGCTTTGGGGGAATAAATTTATTTAATTTTCTGTTTCAAGTAACAAGATAAACGGCGGCGTTGTGTTCCGCCACTCAACACGCAATGTCTCGAACATTGAGCGAAATGTGGCTAACGTAGTGTCTACTGTGTCTGTACTAGGGGCGCTTTGCTTAATGGATAATATACAGCATTATGCTAAAAAATAAATATTAATTGTGTAGTATTTTGGGGCTCCCTGTTCATATTTAGTGTATATACGAAAGAAAACGTGGTAGAAGTAGATTTAAGATAAGTAAAATTATAAATATAAAAAAAATAGCGTGTTGTCGCAGTTACCTTTGAATGACCTTTGCTTAGTTAATATTTTTCGTGATATGGCATCTTGATTATAATTGACGTTTGAAAACCATTTTTTTACATTATCTTTTTCATGTGAAAATAGTAAATTACTACAGATTAGAAGCATATCGTATGTAATTAATAGTAAATGGAGATCTGCTTGTGGCTCTACCCGTGATTATTAAAGATGGGGAAAAACCATAATTATCATTTAAACTTGCTCTATTAAAGAATCAAACCCGTTGAGTAACATAAAAGGTATATGTATATATTGTTGAGAAGTGTCTTAGTTTTTATGCTGTGTGAGAAAAAAATTAAATTCAAATTATTTTCAAAATAAGACTTCTTTTCCAATTACGAATTGTGCCAGGATGAAAGAAGTATGTAACTTCACAGCTCAACTTTTCGTCTATAACAGGTAAACGGAACCTAGTTTTAAGACATTCCGCTCCCCATGCACCTCCCAATTTTCAAGTCAATACATGTTAAATTGGGGAACTCCACTCAGTGCTTTGTCTTCACAAAAGTTACAGTAAACCTCGTCTCGTAAAAATTTTTTGCATCGCTTATTTTACTTTTATGAATATATGCATAATATAATTTATCCTTTCATCCCATTTCGAGGCATTATAACTTTTTATGTATGTATATTTATTTTTCAAATCCGTATTTGGTGTTTGCCTGAATTAATTCATCGCGAAAGCGTACGTTCTCTCCATTAGGATTGTTGTGGAATTATTTTCATTTGAAATTCATGATTTCGAAAATATAACAGATATTTCGTTTTTTTTTTAACTTCGCGCTGTATCTTGTATATAGTTAGGTTAGGCATGGAAAATCTAGTGTTAAAACACTCCATTCGCTAAGCATCGCTCAATTTTCGAGACATTGCGTGCTGTTTAGTGGAACTAATTGGCTCGTTTTTCTATATACCACAGTAAGAAAATGAAAATAATACCTTTCACTGAATGGGAATCGAACCCACAACTGTTGCGTTATCAATCAAGCGCTGTATCACTGTTCGGTTATGTCCGAAATATTTTGATAAATATTTTTAATTTTTGTGATTTGTATTTATAATAATAATACAAAAACTGTAAAGTTTAAGTTTGTTCAGAGAATAGTTTTAAAACAAAAGAAATATACGAGATTTCAGATATTTCTTTCTGGATTTGTGAGAGTATTCTGAACAGTTGGTTTCAATTGCCAAACTATCTACATATGTCTTTACGGTCGTTAGAGGCTAGTACTGTTCTGGACTGGTCTAGAGTTAGATAAGATTAGATTGAGCATACTTAATGATCTAGAAAATAAGATGGCTATATTTTCCTGTAGATGTTTTCAAAAATAAAATAAGGAATCAGCTCCACATTTTTTTCTGTTACTTTCTGAACTTAGTGTTAAAACACTTAAACTGAATTTTTGAGACATTACGTGTTGAGTGGCGAAACTGAACGCCGTGCTTTGTCTACCGGGCCGGGGAAATAAAAGTAATTTAAATACAATCATTCCTGAGATCGACCTCACAAAAGCCGCGTTTACAGCAAAAGTAGAGAAAAACAACAAAAAAGAAATCATTAAGTAAACATTGTTTCGAAAAAACAAAAGTAAAACTGTATTACACAACACTTTAAATTAACTTATATAAAGCATTATAAAAAAACCTACTTATATTTTATTTAAATATACAAAATATAAAGGATTTGGTCTCTCAAAATATAAAAAACAAAAACTAGACAAAACAGCTAACAATATAATATCACAATAGAAACTTGGCATTTCTTCTTATTTATATACAAAATGAAGTCTTTGATCCCCAGTTGGCAGTTCATGTATTATTCAACTCTATTCATATCTCAATCATAGTGGTTTTTACAAAGCAAAAGTCTGACAGCTCTTCGACTTGAGGAGGAGGAGGAGGAGGAGGAGGAGGAGTATATGCGTGCGTCGACTTCTTGCATGTGACATGCGAAGAATGCTTCATTGAAAATTGTATAGCCTTATTTTTTTGTTTGGTTCACGTTATCGTCGTTGGAAATCAAAAACGAAATATTTTAGTAATCAAAGCCACGCATTATTTTTTTTTGATAGGATTTTTATATTTGTTTTTATTTGAAAATTTGATTACTAATAGCAATTAAAAGGAAAAAATCCTAGTTTTCATATTTGGAGCAAAATTTACAAAATACTTTTCTCATTTTTATTTTTGCTTTAAATTGAGTGTAATTTAGAAATCGTGTAATGTTCAATTTCCATACACTTCAATATTGGATTCAAGTAGTGAAGGTTAATAGTCAACTTCGCATATTTAGTCCTGTCCTTGGTAAGAGGAAATTTACCTACAGCGGCTTTGATTCCCGTCCATTCTTCTACTGCCACTTTTTCCCCCAGAAACTTTTCCCTTCGCTATGGTTCCTCACTAAAACACTTTCTTTACTTACTTTCCACCGAATTATTTAGGCATTGTGTGGCACTCAACGCCGCGCTTTGCCTTGTCAACAGAGCGAGCAAATAAAAATATCTAATAATTTATTCACCCGAGTGGGAATCAAATTCACAACCGACACATTTGCAGGCGGACGTTGTAACTCTATGCTACTGCCTCAATCTCTAAGATCCTATCTTCAGTCAGAGAAATCATAGACTTAAGACATTTATTAATATTTTCCTTTAAATTTTGATACAATACGTGTGTAATGGCGAAGTTCTATTCTACGTTGGGAATAATGAATATATACGTCATCTTTCCCTAAATTAGGCATCGAGCCCGCGACCGTAGCTCACTGCACCACGACGACTTCAGTTTCTGTATGGTATCTCATTTCTCTTGAGAATACCCAAACGTAATTTCCACTCGCTTTATCGGTCACTAAAGACTGTCTTATTTTATGATCCGAGCTTAAACGACGGAATTAAGGAAGATCTACGATCCATCTCTTCTGAGATAAATATAAACGAACAGTCTGTGTAGGTATTAGGTTTGTTAAATAGATTAGAAAGAATGTTTAATTACAATTTTAAAGGAAAACTTGAAATAGAAACATTTCATATGAAAATATGAAAAAATATAAATACTTTTAAGATTTGGCATTACTTTCTAGGCTAACTGCGGTAAAAGTCAAAATGTTTTTAAGGGTCAATTTTCAATGTTGTATGCACCATATTTAAAAAAACGTAGATCTTTAATATTTTTCTGACTAATATTTCTAAGTATGTACATATATGGGGATAATATTAATAGTTATACCTGTTAAATACTTTGTTCACATACATTCAGAACAAACAATAGTTTTTATTATTATTAATAAAAATATTTTGTTAACTTGGAATAAACTTTAAGTTTTGGTCCAGACTTCAATATAAAAAACTGTGGGTTGAAACTATACATCAATAATAATATTTATACCAGCTATATTAAAAAAATATAATTATTATTTTAACAACGAAATTTATAGAAGTATACTTATATAATTACTTTCCTATTTATAATTGTAATCTATTTTCATATATGAGTAGAGGGCATTTGTGGCGCAGGGGCACCAAATGTGGTTGTAAACGCGACTGGTTGTGGGTTCGATCCTCACTTGAGGAAATGAAATATTTATTAAAATTCATATTTCCATCTTTTCGCTCTGGTGTCGAGGCAAAGCCCGGCGTTGAGTTCCAACACTCAGCACGCAATGCCTCCAAAATTCAGCGGTAAGTGGGGATCGAAATGTCTAAACACTAGCTCCTCCTGCCTACCCAGCGGGATGCAGCGTGAAGCTGATTTCATATATGAGTATATATATGAAACTCTTCCATTACTAGAGTGACTGACAGAGCACACAACCGAAACTAAAACTTGCCATGTAGGTGATAATATGTCCTTAGGGAGTATAGGGGAGTACTGAAAGTACGGTAGTCTATGTAAACGAAGTTGTGGGTTACAACTTATATGTATATAAGAGTATATTTGCGACTGTGTTCCTTATCCTTACCTTATATCTCGTATTTTTTAAGGTTTCTGTACTTTGGTTACATTTTTATTTATTTTTGGTAATTTATTTGTATATCACGATAAATTCTATATATATAATATTTATTTCGTTCTCCGCATTAAGTCTGAATTGGAGATATTGCTTATTTGAAAGGGTTGAGTGACGTGGCTGTTGTAGTCGTCACTTGGAATATAGAAATAACTTTTTAATAAGCGGATTGAACCTACAACCATCACAATTACAGTTAGACGTTGTTCTACTGCGCCACAATCGATTATTACAGACATATAAATAACATCTATACTATAAATATTTCCATACTAATATTACAAAGCTATAGAGTTTGTTTGGGTGAAAGCGCTACTTACAGTAACTTTTGGCTATATAGTAAAATTGAAGCAACAACACGCGATGGCTCGAGAATTTGCGAAAATAGAGGCACGGAGCGTTTTAACACTAGGATCTCAAGTTCCCTCTGCCTTCCCTATCATGTGCGGGATACTGCGTGAAGGTAAAATAAAAAAAAACAAGCCATGACCACTAAGAGTGTAGTAACAATAAAGAATATTGTATAAAATTGAGCTTTAGAACTTTCTAAAGCATTATGTACAATATTTAAATATTTCCATATCACCAAGCGAATGAATCCACATGTAGAATAGTATATGTAATAAAATATGACTGATTGTTAGAAATTAGTTTCTCCATTGTCTCGTTATTTACTCTACATCATTATTCTAACATTAGTTTCAACATATTAAAGGATACCATAAAGTTTCATGCACTAAATCTACATAACTACGCAACTCCTTTGTTGAATGGTACTCTAACTATAATTAAGAGGGACACATTCGGTATGTAAATACGGGTCGTGTTCTATGAACCTTTGCGGTTGAACTGGGTCGAATTGGAAGGACTGGATCGAAGGAATTTAGGTTCGTGATCAATCGAGAAACTCAACTCCGCGTTTTATCTTGTTGCTTGTGTGTTATTTAGGAATTGAACCCACAACCTTCTTGTCAGACAGTCAGATTGAGACCAGCTATATCATCATCAAATGCGACGTTGAGTTCAGCCACTAAATACGCTATGTCTCGATAATAAGGCGGAAAATGGAGAACGGAGTGTCTTATTGATTTCCCTCTGGCTACTCTGCTATACGTGGCACGTAACGTAAAGTAACAAAAAAATTAAAGGAAAGATTCTGTTTCTATTTTTTCTAAAAGTATTCAGAAAAATACCTTCTATAATGCAAATTCAGGATACGTTTAGAAGATGACTTTTATTTTTTTCTGAACCAAATATCCATTTCCGAGGGAGTGAAAAGTCAGCCCTTTTGTCGGAAGTGAATACGATTGGAAAGGGTTACACAAATAATGTCATTTTAAAGGAACCTTACGCTACATTTACAAATAAAAAAAACCTTGTTTAAAAAAGACTTATAATATACTAGTTGTGTACTACAGCTTTATAGATGTAAATTTTATAGCGTAAATTCAAAAATCCTGTTTTATTGTGTCGGAACTCAACGCCGCGTTTTATGATACCAGAGCGGGAAAATGAAAATAAATTAACCCACACCCATCTTGTTTACAGTCCGATGCTCTTCCACTGGATCGTGACGGTGAAAAAAAATCTATTCTAAAATTATATATAATATTTTTAGATTATGTTATAAAAAATCGGAAATTATATTATAAAAGTTAAAGAGTATAAGGTAAGATTCGATTCAATTCGTTCTCGTAGCTCATGTTGTCGTTAGGTTTTATGGTCCATATGAAGATGGAGTATCTTTCCTTTTATATTAGCGATCTTTATATAGATATCTATCTTTTATCTTTAACATCACGCAAGGAAATAATAAATAATTTAGTGTAGATCGTATTTGTAGCCCTTTGAATCCCAGAATGGCGGTATTCAACGCCACAAATTCATATTTAAGTTAAAATTGTTCTTTATTAAAATAAATTTTAGTAAATATTTTAAAATCATTGAATGAAACTTAATAATTTGCTGTTATTACACGAATATTGTATTGGTAGGTTTTATATTTTAAAATTTTAAATATAAATAATTACACAAATTTCATTTGCCTTAATTGGAGAAAACGGAATTTTCCAATTTACGACTTAAAGTCCTGGCCAAATAGAAGTCGACTAGTAATAAAATATTCCGTTTCAGTATTTTATTTGACTTTGGAACAAAATAAACTATTAGAATACAAAATAATCTCGCATATATATTCTTATATATTATATTGCGGCGTTGAGTTCTGCCACTCAAGACGCAATGTCTCCAGAATTCGGCAGAAAGTGGGAAACGGTGTGACTTAACACTAGGTCCCCCTCTGTCTACCCTGCAGAGTTCGCACACTGCAGGGTAGACAGACAGCGTGAAGCTGATTTATTTATTTATATATTAGATTATCTCTTCTATGTAAAGACTCTATATTCTAAATATTCGAGGCCGTCGTAGCGCAGGGGCACAAAGCTAAAACTGTAACGCGACGGTGGTGGGTGTGGTGTTCGATATCTACTCGGGGGAGTGAATTATTATTTATTAATATCTTCTTTGCTCTTGTGCCATGACCATTATTTTTATTCTATATAATGAAAGTTCAGGTTAAACAAAGTTTCATCAGAAAGATGTTTGATTTTCATCGTACAAAGGATCTCGACGCATGCGCAGTAATAATAAAACGAGGGTAAAACATCTGATCAGCTCTTATTTGTGAACGAAATGAGATACTTCAAAGGAACGATCTGTTTAAAAATATTGTAATTTCATTTCCTTTTTGAAAATTTAATTTAGACGTTCCGTTTAAATAATAGATGTAGGTATTATTTTGTGATTTCAGTAAAAAGTTTTTGTTTTTTTTACACGTATTTATAAGATAGATACTAGGTTCCCTCTGCCTACCCAGCTGTGTGCGGGATACAGCGTGAAGCAAAAACAAAACAAAACAAACAAACTATATTGATTTCTGATTTAAATAAAATACTCGTACATATATTGCAGAGATGCCAATCTGTTTTGAAATTTTTACTTATATAAACTGATTCATCGTTACCTTAGATACTCGTTCCTTAGTTACTTTATACTTTATACTGTTAATCTGCTATTTGTTATTGTGTGTGGGTTCGATTCTGTTTCGAGGTAAAATAGGTAACGAAGTGTCTTAACATTACGCTCAACTTTGCCCATCCTGCTACAGGGATACAGCGTGGAGCTGAAAAAAAAGTATAAAATATCAAATATGGCAACATAACATTTAATTACACAACCGAATTTGCTAGTAAACCGATCATCCCATACTGTCCTATTAGCTTCTATAGTTTACTTAAAAAAAAAAAAAATTAGCTTCACGCTGTATCCCGCACACAGCAGGGTAGGCAGAGGGAACCTAGTGTTAAGACACTCCGTTCCCCACTTTCTGCCGAATTCTGGAGGCATTGCGTGTGAGTGGCAGAACTCAACGTCGCGCTTAACCTCAACACCAGAGCGAAGAAATGGAAACATAAATTTAAGTAAATATGTCATCTCCTCGAGTGGGGATCGAACCCACAACCGGTCGGTTTTGCAGTCACACCTCGTGCCGCTGCGCCACGACCGGCCTCAAGTTATATATATATCGATACACGACCGGCCTATAGTTTACTATAAACCTAAAAGCTTCGAAAGCTCATCGATGTCAGATGTTAGTAATCACAAAAGCTGTCGTAAATTGCTCTCGGTTTTAGTTATATGGATCACGTTTACTCTGCTTTAGTCGTGTAATATAATTATTATTATTTAGCTTCACGCTGTATCTCGAATATATCCCGCATATATGTCAGGTTGCTTCAGTGTAAGCAGAGGCTTGACGGAGTGATTGCTTACCCTGAAGAAGAGGTAACCTAGTTTTTAGACGCTCCGTAGTCTAGTTTCTGCTGAATTTGCGAGATATAGCGTATTGAGTCGCGGAACTCAACTCCGCACTTTGTCTAGTAACCAAAGCGAGGAAATGAAAATATTAAATTATTCAATCCCTTGTCACTGCACCACGATACTGTTAATCTTGTAGTTAAAATATATGTATACATTTTGAGGTGATGTTCCGAGTTTCTATTTTATGTGTTGTTGTAATAGTTGATTAGTTTTAGTTTCGATTAATTAAGTTTGGCCGCGACGTTAACGGTTAACTAAGTTATTTTAATTTATTTTGGTAGTGGCTTACGTAAGTTTACCTACTTGTTTAAATAGGGTTCTTTTTTATTTTAGTACTATGACACTGTAGAGAGAGAGAGTGAGAAAGGATAAACCTATCCAAACCCTTCTCTCTCTCTATCTCTCGATTTTGCTAGAAAATGAGTGGATTGAAAAAAAATTATGAAAAAGTCACAATATATGTATGATATATGATAAATTACAATTTTAATACGACAAAGTTAAGTTAACTTATATTATACTAAATTTATTATATTTTATATTTAATTATTCACTAAATAAGTCATCATAATAATTTATAAGTCGCAGATGTTCACTTAACTTATCTTCACGCTTTATCCCTAGCGGGGTAGTCAGAGAGAATGGGGCGCTAAACGCTACGGTCTCTACCTCTTTCGCCTCGTCCACTGTCATCAACCTCCAACCGAGGGGTTCTCATGCTTTTAACGTGACCTTCCTCCAGTATCTTCGATACTGTGTTTCCGAAAATCAACCGAGGTCTCCCCTACCTCTCTTACCACTCACTTTTCCATCATAAATCTTTTTTGCCATTTTTTCATCACATTCGTTCGACGTGCCCGAAACGACGACAAAAAGAAACAGTTTTTGTGCACAGTCTTGTATAGGCATATCGAAATAACAGGGAATTTATTGAGTTCATCAATCATTTGTTCAGAACTAGGAATGTATAAGTTGGTATTGTATTAACATAGAGTTCTGGCAGCCACGTTATATACTTGAAAATATATTTTTTAAGAGAAATAAATTATTAAACCTTTTGATACAGCGATAACAAGGCTATTTTTTTACTTAAAAAGGTTTTAGAAATAACTTTTATTTTTATTGCTGGAGTATGTGAAAAATCTTAAATGAGAAAAAAATATGACTCCACAACCTGTTGCCTTTACAAGTTTGTGCCCCTGCGTCACGCCTGGCATTATTTATTTATTCTAAAAATTAGAAAAAAAATAAAAAAATATCAAAAAATAAAAAAAATAATTTATTTATTAAATAATTTTTCTAACATAATCAAATATTTAATTGTGTTCTTAAGCAGTGGATCTTAATTACATACAATACTAGCTAAATTAGATAATGAATTTTTGATAAAAGAAAGAAGCACAAAAGATATTATCTCGTTTGTGTTTCGTGAGACTGTGTTTTTTCACAAATTTTAATTAAAATTTGCTTTCAAATAGCAGCAACTTGATTTAATTATCCAATCACTAAAGTTTATTGAAAGGTTTTATGTTATAAAACAATGTAATTATTATAAGACATATCTATCTATATAAAATGAGATATTTTTAAAATTAAGAGACAAATAAAGTAGTTTATATTTTTACATTACCTTCTATATTCATTTTGCTATTTCGTTTGTATAAATTTCGTCTCTCAAAATTTTTTGTTTTCTGTTTTTATATATTACTATTATAAAATATTTTGAAAAAAAGGCTAAGTGCGAGTCGCATTCGCACAAGTAGTGTTCAGTAGCATTATCTAGAAATCGGTTAAAAAATAATTTATTTTAGATATATCCCTTTAATATTTAGTTTATCATTTTTTAACGGCAACAGAAACATTTTCATTATTATTTTATTTGTGAAACTTTGAACTGTCTAACTATCACGGTTCCTGAGATATAGCATGGTGATAGGAACACGCAATGCCTCCAGAATTCGGCAGTTCGGTAGAAGTAGGGAACGGAGTGTCTTAACACTAGGTTCCCTCTGCCTACCCTGCAGTGTGCGGGATACAGCGTGAAGCTGATTTATTTATTTAAATTATCTAATGATATAATTTTTGTCATCAAAAGAAGAACTGTTTTGAATTCTGACAAAAGCCAATTTTATCTTAAGGTCTAATTTTGTTATAATTCGATTCTCACCCCACGTCGCGCCTCGCGGTCTTAATTTATACGTACAACTTGTCAAGTCTAACCAAATTACATGATAATAGTAATTAGAATTACGTTACTTGTCTCGAATTTAATTAATTTCATAGTATGAATAACGTGTCGAGTTACTCACAAAGCATTGTAGGGACGGGGAACTAGGGAACCTAGTGTTAAGACACTTCTGTTCCCCACTTTTTTTCCATTGAATTCTGGAAGCATTGGCTGTTCAGTGGCTGAACTCAATGCCGCGTGTTGTCCGTTACCAGAGCGAGGAATTTAAAATATTAAATATTTTCGTGTCCTCGAAGGGCATCGAACCCACAATCTGTCACACTTGTGCCCCTGCGACACGACTCTCCTTAAGTTACAAAACTTTATTATTATATTAGCTTCATGCTGTATCCCGCCTATGGCAGAGTAGTCAGAGGAGACTTAGTGTTGAAACACTCCGTTTGCCGCTTTTTGCCCAGTTTTTGAGATATTTCTTGCTGTGTTACGCAACTTAAAAAATTAATGAAAATAGCTACTCTAGCGAAAAATAAACCCACAACCATAACCGACATACAAGGGCTTCAATTATAATTTTTTGGAAAATAATTACTGTTTAAGAATAAGAGTAATTAGATTTAGGCATGTAAAAGAAACTGGAAGCACAATAGCATTTATACTTTGTAATATTCTCACGTAAACAACTAAACATTTATATATTTTTTATTTTACTACAAACAAAAAAGAAAATTTAATTGGAAAAGAAATTTGGTAACCCACAACTGAAAACGCTTCACCAAATCTAATAGAATTCCATTTAAAATAAAGGGAGCCAAGTTAAGAATGCGTAAAAACGTTTTTCTTTATGTAATAAAGAAAATGCCTTTAAAATAACAAATTGTTCTAATTATGTTACGCCTTGTTTCAGATAAAATAAAAAAATGTCCGTCTCAGCGTTCAGGAGGAAGAAGCTGCTGTACGTCTTCAACGTTTTCTTCGGTAATGTGTTTACTTTATTTAATTTTCTTTTGTTATTTGTGTTGTTTCTTTGTTGTTTTTAATGTGTTAGGGTGCAGATTTTAGAGATCTTTGATATTTTTCAAGATAAAATCGAAATAAAATAATTTTATTCAAAATTTTATGAGAAGTATATATGTATGTAACGTTGCTACCGCTCGCTGTAAGAAATAATAAAATTCTTTTAAGCACAACAATCTATACGATATTCTTGATTTACGATGCTTAATTTATTATTATAAAAGAATAACTCGTACAATACAATTTCAAAATTTCAATTGGAATAAATCAATAATTGTCAATTTAAATCATTTTTTACAATTAAAAGAAATATATAACAAAAAATTTTACTATTTTTACATCATATACGAGATAATTTAGTTCTCAACAGTTTCGAGCTACTATATAACTTCACTATAACAACCCACTTCACGTTAAATTGATTGATTTATGGAACAGTAGGTATTAATTTAACAGATACAGAATACCTTTATCAGATAAGGCGTCTGGCGTAGCAATATGATGAGGGTTCGATTCCCATTCTGGAGATGAATTATTTTAATTTTCTCGCTTCTAAAGTAAACTGTAAAATCGACCGATTGTGGATTCAATTCCAACTCGAGGAAATGAACTATTTATGTGTAAACATTTATATTTTTATTTTCTTCGCTCTGGTGTCGAGGCAAAACGAAGCGTTGAGTTCTGCCGCTCAGCACGCAATGCCTTCCAGAACTCGGCGGAAAGTGAGGAACGTCTTAACACTAGGTTCCCTCTGCCTACCCTGCAGTGTGCGGGATACAGCGTGAAGCTGATGAAGTTGGTATTGACAAAGAGCGGTGTTGAGCTCCAGGTTCCTCCTGCCTACCCTGCTACTGGGTTAAAACTTTAAACCATTAATAATTGTATCTGATTTAATATATTAACTCAGCTTAAAGTATGTCTGTTGAATGAAAAAACTATTCTTTTTTTTTTTAAAAATGGCAAAAGTAACACATTTGGATATAACATTTCGTCGGTTTAGAGTGTAAACCTGCTAAATTCCTTTTTTCCCGACTGCTAAGGAAGGGTTATGTTTTTCGCGCGTATCTTGTATGTATGTAATATTCTTTATTACCTCGTATCTCCAGAACCGCTGAACGGATTTACACATTTGAGGTATCGTTAGATTTGTATTAGCAGCCCAAGTGTTCTTAGATAGGTGACGTTAGTAAAAAATAATCATGGCGGATGTGGTACGCCATTGGACTTAGTGATAAAAAAAATTTTCGTTTCGAATACTACATTATGGGTATTAAATTCAAGAGATTAATTTCAGGATTTCAAAAAGGTATATCATGATTATCATTATTATTATAAATTCTAACAAAAAAATGAAAAATAAAAAAATATTTGTAAAAACAAAAACCCCGACTGCATCAAAAGAAAAGAAAATAAACAAGCCCAATAGTTTATTAGGATTAACAGTCGGGACCTATAAGTAATTCTTCAATCAATGAAATCTTTACCAGGAACCCCGCATAATTTAAAGAGGTCTCGACTGTTAATCCTAATAAACTATTGGGCTTGTTCCCGACTGCTAAGGAAGGGTTATGTTTTTCGCGCGTATCTTGTATGTATGTAATATTCTTTATTACCTCGTATCTCCAGAACCACTGAACGGATTTACATATTTGAGGTGTCGTTAGATTTGTATTAGCAGCCCAAGTGTTCTTAGATAGGTGGCGTTAATAAAAAATAATCATGGCGGCTGTGGTACGCCATTGAACGAAGTGAAAAAAAAAATTTCGTTCCGAATACTACAATATGGGTATCAAATTAAAGAGCACAATTTCAGAATTTCAAAAAGGTATATCATGATTATCATTACCATAATAAATTCTAACAAAAAAATGAAAAATAAAAAAATATTTGTAAAAACAAAAACTCCGACTGCATAAAACTAGAAGAAAATAAACAAGCCCAATACTTTATTAGAATTAACAGTCGGGACCTATAAGCAATTCTTCAATCAATAAAAATTTTACCAGGAACGGCGTATAATTTAAAGAGGTCCCGACTCTCTTTCTCTTCTTCTTCTTTTCTTTTGATGCAGTCGGGGTTTTTGTTTTTACAAATATTTTTTTATTAGTTTTTCCGTTGTGCACATTTTACTACTAATTGACCTTTCTTTTGTTTCTTATAGTAGATACCGAATACAAAAAAAAATCGAAATTGTTAAAACCTTCTGATAACACATTATACTCAAAATTTATTAAAAAAACTTATTTTTCTCACTGAATAATTTTCTTAATAGACTGTTGCAGGCTTAATCTCTAAGCCGACGATATGGCACTTTAAAGCTTATTGTTTCATATATAAAATGTAAAGAGTGGTTCTTTTTATTTATTTTTCCTTACAGATGTCAACCAAAGTGGAACCATTGAAAGGAAAGATTTTGAGCTAGCTATCGAGGTAAGTAAGGTGTTTTATGTTGATCAACCGTGGTGCAGTGGGGCAGCGTCCCCGTAAGAATTGTGGATCGATCTCCACTCGGAGGAATTATAATATTATTATTTCTCCGCTTTGGTAGATGAAAAGTGACGTTATGTTTCGCTATACTCTATATCTCGAGAACTTAGAAGAAGATGGGAAACAAAATATTTTATCTCTACCTACACTGTTTTGCGGAAAAAGCGTGAAGCCACTTTTTTATTAATTACAACATACATATGACTGATCTTGCTTAGATATTTAGGCTTCTAGGTATATACAAAATCGAAGATTCGATATTATGTTATATGTTATATCAGTTTGCTTGTTTTTATTTAGTCAGAACTAATGCAACCGATTTATAATACTAACATTAAGTAGTTTACATTAGTAAATTCAATACTTTAAATTCGAAATCAACATTTTCACAGAAATTTTTCCTAGTTAATTTAAAATTCTAAAGGCGTTTCTTTGAAGGTATGTGACAGGGTGCTGTCTAGGCAAATTAGTTTTAAAATTACCTTCAAGGAATTCCAATTACATGAGTAGCCCCATTGTAATATTCTACAGTCTATTGCATTATATTGAATGTATTTTTTTTATTTTCATCTTCTTTCTTTTCTGACGGAGAATTTACTAAGAAATCGTTAGTTGTCAGCTTTTGGGTACTTTTGATGAAAGAAAGAACATTTTTTTACAAACACGACTTTAGAAAGCGCTGTGGCACGTCGTCTGACTGTAAAGACTTCGTTTGTGAGTTCGATTCCCACTTTAGAGAATGAATTACTTTTATTTCTTCATTTTGGTAAGAACAGAAACTGCGGCGTCGAGTTTCGCCTGTCCCGAAAATTTGGGGGAAGTGGAGAGTATGATGAATTTACTTCAGTAATAAGGTTCCCTTTACCTACATTCTTATATGACTAACTCAGCGAAAAGTAAAAAAAATCTACGTAATTCCAATAGTTTAACATTAACAAACCAAGACTTTAACGTGTATAAGTATTAGTATAATAATGCACTTTAAAAAAATATCCTTAGATACGTAATATTAACATTATATTTCTATTAATATCTAGAAAATCTGCCATCTTCGCGGATGGAAGCCAGGAGATACGAAGAACACTGAGACCCACGAAGTGATGATCAAGATTTGGGAGGGACTGAGGAAGAGGGCTGATTCTAACAAGGATGGACAGGTATTGCTTAAAGATTTAATTTTTTATATTATTTAACCGCATAAGAGCTATAATATTCATATATATAATATATAATATTTAAGGCCAGTCGTGTTGCAGGTTCAGAAATAAGTGATTCTTTAGTCGCGACAGCTTGTGGGTTTGATTCCCACTTGAGGACATTAAATATTTAATATTTTCATTTTCTTACTCTAGTAAAGAGGCAAAGAGCGACGTTGAGCTCCGCCACTTAACACGCAATAAAATGCCTCCAGAATCCAGAGGAAAGTGGGACGGAATGGAACGAAAGAGTCTCAATGAGAACGGACGGTTTAACACTACGTTCCGCGGATTCCTCTACCTACACTATTATGAGCCGCATACAGCGTAAAGCTGGAAAAAAGATAAATATATTATTAACTTTGGTAACACTATCTGAATTAGTTATATTCATTTCTTATATTCTGATAACAAGACATTGGATTTCGCAACTCAACACGCAATTGATCGAAAATTGGAAAGAAGATGGCGAAACGGAGTGTCTTATCACTAGGTTCCCTCTGGCTACCCTACAATACAGCAAAACCGTAAAAACGTTTTTTCTTGTAATAAAGAGTTCTACAAGACTTCAATACCTTATCTAAAGCTAAAGGTAAAAGCTTTATACGAGAATATCTGTTGTTGGTACGTGCTTAATCCTCAAACAAAGTTGTTTAATAAGATTAAGCGTATTAAGCTTACATGTATAGAATGAATGTTGCGGTGAAACGTGAGATAACTGATTTTTTGTGTTATGTTTTTAATAATGAAAAATAAGTTTTTAAAATCAACTTCATGCTGTATGAAGCCAGTCGTAGCACAGCGGCACAAAGTGTGACTGTAAAAACGACTGGTGGGTTCTATCCCCACTCGAGGAGATGAAATATTTACTTAAATTTATATTTACATTTCCTCGCTCTGGTGTCGAGGTGAAGCGCGGCGTTGAGTTCCGCTACTCAACACGCAATGCCTTCAGAACTTGGCGAAAAGTGGGGAACGGAGTGTCTTAACACTAGGTTCCCTCTGCCTACCCTGCTGTGAGCGGGATACAGCGTGAAGCTTATGGTTGATAAGACTTTGTTAGAACTGATAAGTTACTCCGCTTTCTATTTAAATTTTTTCTATTAACGTTATAGAATGTAACAGTATATAGTTTAAAAGAAAAGTAAAAAACAAAAATGAAACTTTTTTTTACACAAAAGATGTTATTGTATTTATTGTATTGTTACTCGAGTTACGTATAAGTATCAAGTTTCATGATGGTCAAGTTATTTTTTAAAACTTTATTACATCGTTTTAATAATAGTTTAATGTAATAATGGCGTGTTGAATATCGGCAATACTACACTTAAAAGTATTTATTGTTGTATTTTTACTAAATACGTATTTAAAATAAAAATTCTTAACATTAAGTAAAAGACCGTTAAGACGAAAATGTCCCCAATAAAAATAAAATTTCTTGACATTTTACGAACAAATGTCACTTTATCTCATGGACTATCATTGTTTTTGTAACGACAATGGCCCCGTCGAGGGTATTTTGAATATAAATTGCAGAAAAACAAACATTTCATTCGTATCTTGATCTGAGGGGTAGAATAGTTTTTGGAGGCTTATGCAATCGTTGCTTAAAAGTAAAAAAAAAACTCGCTACGCACTTTTTTGGAATAACAGAGTAGTAAGAGGGAACTCAGTGTTAAGTTACTCCAAACCCCACTTTCTTATGCATTTATAGCTACAGAACTCAACACCACGTTTTTCCTCGCCACCATTGCAGGGAAATGGCGTTAATTTATTCCCTGGGAATTGAACCTACAACCATTGTGTAAGCATTAGTTTCTTTTGCTTGAACCAAGACTTACGTGATAACGATAACATAAAGATACGTGATACGGCTTGATAAATTTAAACCTTTACGCTTACTTATATAAGCACAAATCAATTTAAGAATTCTATCTAAGTTGCTAAATTTCATATTAGAAAAATCTTAAAAAAATACCTTCACAAATATTTAACCTAAAATTTGAAATTTGTAACAGCAAAAATTTATCGTCCCATCCTTAACATGACTGAATTAATATCGTCCAATATAACCCTTGTTCATTCCCTTTCCCCATATTTATTCATCATGTGCAACCCAACCTTTATAAAGCTGACGTTTTAATGCCTTCGTTTTGGAATAGTATTAGCATTTTTATGAAAAACCCTTTTTTACAACCATCCATACCATAGGGTATGTTTATGGTTTCGGTTCCTGTACAACACCATTCAATATCGATAATAGATAAAAGTGGACCAGTTTATTCAATCCCTTTCATTTCGGCAATCTCATGAATTTTAATGAGCTGTTAGTATGTCAAAAGGAAGAGTATAACAGTATGAGGATAGTAGGATAGTCAATGCAGTTGGTTTCTTCTTTATATGTAATATTATTTTTTGGCTTTCCCGATTCAAGATCCTTATTAAATAAATAAAAAATGAATTATGATTGCAAAATAATAGTATTTTGTATGCTATAGACTATTTTTTCTTCTTTACTCACCGCCTATGTTGGAATATATCGTCATATATATCGTCATCTGAGATATGTCTCAGATTACATAATATTTCTAGCTTACCAAAGCCTCATTTATCAGACCTGCTTAATGGAATGATGAAAGAGTTATAAATGTGACTTCAGTTGGAGTTTCCATCCATGCCCATAAAGTTCAGTCAATTACGCCCTAAGTTTTAGTCCGCCATTATAACAATTTCTTCTTCAGATAATAAATTAAATATTTTTCACAGGTATCCGTAGAAGAGTGGGTCTCCATGTGGAACGACTATGCTCAGAATCCATCTGCGGCTCTGAAATGGCAACAACTATATTGCCAGTTCATGTTCCAGCTGGAAGATGCCAGCGCTGATGGAACAATCGATTGTGATGAGTTCACCACTGTGTGCTCGTCCTATGGAATTGACCCACAGGAGTGTAAGCTGGCTTTTAGTAAGATGGCCAAGGTAAGAAAAAATATAATGTACAAAATTACATTTCATATATCAACACAAATTTGTCTTAAGTCTTACTTACTTGTATAATATATAAAATAATATAGTAATTACATATTGGTTATGTTTTAAATTCATATTTAAAATTCTTTATTAAAATAAATTAATGAAACATTTGTAATTCATGTTTAAAAAAATAATTTTAATAATAAAAAAATATTTGTAAAAACAAAAACCCCGACTGCATCAAACTAAAAAGAAAATAAACAAGCCCAATAGTTTATTAGGATTAACAGTCGGGACCTCTTTAAGTTATGCGGCGTTCCTGGTAAAGATTTTATTGATTGAAGAATTACTTATAGGTCCCGTCTGTTAATCCTAATAAACTATTGGGCTTGTTTATTTTCTTTTTAGTTTGATGCAGTCGGGGTTTTTGTTTTTACAAATATTTTTTTATTTTTCATTTTTTTGTTAGAATTTATTATGGTAATGATAATGATGATATACCTTTTTGAAATCCTGAAATTGAGCTCTTGAGTTTGATTCCCATATTGTAGTATTCGAACCAAATTTTTTTTTTTTCACTAAGTCCAATGGCGTACCACAGCCACCATTACTATTTTTTATTAACGTCACCTATCTAAGAACACTTGGGCTGCTAATACAAATCTAACGATACCTCAAATATGTAAATCCGTTCAGCGGTTCTGGAGATACGAGGTAATAAAGAATATTACATACATACAAGATACGCGCGAAAAACATAACCC
The DNA here is from genome assembly GCA_013421005.1 of Heliconius erato x Heliconius himera. Taxonomy (NCBI): domain Eukaryota; kingdom Metazoa; phylum Arthropoda; class Insecta; order Lepidoptera; family Nymphalidae; genus Heliconius; species Heliconius erato x Heliconius himera. The sequence continues at coordinate 29,461 of JAATLQ010037493.1, forward strand.
TTCCTTAGCAGTCGGGAAAAAGAACATCTTATTCATTATACTATATATATTTCATGAAAGTAGTAGGTCATATATTTAACCTAGTCCAATTTTTAACAGGGCAGGGCAAGCGTCTCTTGGGAGGAGTTCCAGGAGCTGTGGAAAGAGTACTTCTCCACTGAAGATCCAAACGCACCTGGAAATTTCATATTTGGAAGAACTAGCTTCTAAATATTTTAAACTAGCAACTTTAGCCCATATATTTCGGGTTGAAAACATTCCCTTTAGTCATTACAACCGTTCTGGCTTGGGGCCTACGACATCGCTACGATTATTTCGTAAGATGCTCTTATCACTGAGTGTTTTTTTGTCCTAATGAGATGAACAATGGTCTAATAATAAAATAATTTATTTATAAATAATCTTAAATTAGCTGAAAATCAACAGCGATTGTGACTTTGGGGACTTTTTCCATAAATTACATCTATTGGATAAACTCATTTTGACGAAAAAAACATGTGATAGGCCCATTTTGATGTACATCTAATTTTGCGTGTGTGTTCAGATTAGTCTCCTTGTTAGGATCGATCTATTTCAATTCTAATTCCATATTAAACTCAATATTTAGAATTTCTCTTTCTTAGAATGAATGTTATCCTTTTATCTATAAACTTTCTTTGTAGCATATCTCGTAGCCATATCTAGTCTTAATCAATTAATTGAATAATAATTGATTTTTGTTTGTATTTCAATTAATGCATAAATTTTTTACTGTATAGTTTAATTGTTTAATTTTACATTTCAATTAATTTTCTTCAAGGCGAATTAACAAAGCACTGCCATCGCTTTCATTTTCGTCTTATTTTTACTATGTTCTAGTCACTTACATAATATATATATAATGTTATAATAATCATGTTTATTAATTTATTGTTTGATGTTGTTACGCCTTGAACATATTCTATTATACTTATATGTATATATTAATGTGAAATAAAATTTATGTCATACCCATTCGTGTTTTATTGAACCTAAATCCATAATAATATGTACCTTCACGTTTGTTGGCGCGTAGCAGGATGGACTGATGATACTCTGTGTTAACACATTCTGTTCTTCATTCAGGTTGCAGGTTGTAAAATCAACTTCACGCTTTATCCCACATACAGTAGGGTAGGCAGAGGGAACCTAGTGTTAAGATGAGATTTCAACACGCAATGCCTTCAGAATTCGAAAACTGGGGAGTGGAGTGTCTTGACAGGCTAGGCTCCCTTTGCATAAAATGCTACATGCAGGATACCGCGTGAAACTGAAAATAAAATAAAATAAATGTGTGTGTAATGCATGTCATAAACAATGTCTGGAGTTGTTCTTATTAAACATATAATATTTATTTATTATACAAAAATAATACTTTAAAAGCTAATTTCTGTGTCAAAATCTTGGAAAAGTTATTTCGTTTATCAAGCACAAAGTAGCTTACAACGCGTTCTGTAATTAATTTATATCACAATTCAACTTCCCCTCATGCCTTCGTCTAAAAAATGCCTAAACCTTTTATTTTTTCCATTAAAGTGGCAAATCTTTTACAATTTTAATAAGAAATGACAAAAAGAAAGTTAAATACAAAAATTAAAAAAGTTTTTATTGAGCATTATTTTTAGTGTTCCGTACTTCAAAAGGAAAAACGGAACCCTTAATGGATCGCTTTGTTGTCCATCTGTGCGTCTGTCAGAAGTGGATGTGGTTTCTGTGGCTGTATCAATATTCAAGTCAACACAATCAAAAGATACGAACGTTTATGCATCGATTTTGCTACATTTTGTATGAAAATCGCTGCATAATCAACGCCAATACGCCACTTTCCGTGGACCTACTATTATGAAATTAAGTAAGAAGTGAGAACTTGCAGTACAAAAAAATTATAAATATTTCACAGATCAGGTCATGGTGCAGCGGTACGAAGTGTGACTGTAAAACCGACTGGTTGTGGGTTCGATCCCCACTCGAGTAGATGAAATATTTACTTAAATATATTAACTTTATATTTCCATTTCTTCGCTCTGGTGTCTGCCTCCAGAATTCGCCAGTAAGTGGGGAACGGAGTATATTAACAATAGGTTCCCTCTGCCTACCCTGCTGTGTGCGGAATACAGCTTGAAGTTGAATTATATTTCATAGACAAAATCATTACAAACTTATAATTATTTTACTTATAGTTCATTTCGTATAAAATGCATACGTACGTCCTTTTTATAAAGTGTAGTTACCGTTAAATAATCATTCTGAAATAAATACGGAATCCTCACAATGCGATTCCGACTCGCACCTCGACTTCGACCTGTATTTTTTACTTTCTCAGATGTAATAATACACAATATTGTAAGCAAGTTGACGAAGCACACTTAGCTGAACTAAGCCGATCAAAAATATTTTTAACAAGAAATATAAAAATTAAAGAAAACACCAAGTAATATAATTAATATATAAAATATTAAGGACTTCGTGGGATGAGGGGTCGGCAGCGTGCCTTTGAATACAACTGTTGTATTAGGGTATAAAGAAATTTTATATACCCGTTCTCGATAACTGGGTAAAAATTTAGAAACGCAATGCTATAACAGTAGGTTACCTTTATCCTGATATACGGAAAAAAGCGTAGTTTCAAGCTATATAAATAAGAGCTTGCATTTATTAAGTAATAACTTTTCCTTTTATTACTAAGGTATTTTATAATTAGAGGATAAGGGAGAATTCAAAAGCATTTGTAATTTTGTTAAAAGAATAATTTAATTTATTCACTACGCATATTTATTATAATTTCAAAGTATTATTATAAATGTATTATAGCAGAATTGGCAGGAGGAACCTAGTGTTAAGACATTTCATTCTCCTCGCTTACCGCCCAATTTTCGAAATATTGCGTGCCGAGTATTTTACAAAAATATGTATATTTATGTCGATATTGATTACATTATGAGTTCTGCCACTCAACACGCAATGCCTCCATAAATTGGCGGAAAGTGGGAAACGGAGTGTCTTAACACTAGGTTCCTTCTGCCTACCCTGCTTTATGCGGGATACAGCGTGAAACTGAAAAAAAATATCATATTTTTTATACTACAACTATGTACTTAAACACTAGTACGAGGCAAGAAAAGTATTTAATTCTTTTAATTGATCTCAACACCAGGGTCAGCCATATCGCATTTGGTTGAAAAGAAACATTTCTATACATAATTCTCTATTCAAAACTATACAAGCCAGCAATTTACGTAAAACATAAATTCAAAAACGTTGTTTGTAATAAAAGTGTTTTGATTTTAAAATTGTAGAACATTTTCGCTTTTCATTTTTTAGATCGAAATAATGTTATATTATTTTGTTAAATAATGATGGTATAAAAACTTCACTGGTTCACAAATATGATCTGAGATTTTAAAGAAATGATAGATATATCTAAATAAATATTAAACTATACTTATTTAGAAAACTTTACGTTCTCTCAGTGAGAATGTATGGCTTAGAGGTCAGAGCGCCTGGTCGGTTTCCAAGAAGCGCGGGCTCGAGTCCCGCTACGTTAAAATTTTTATACGTTTTCTAAATAAGTATTTTCTTTCCTAAATGTGTGGAATTACACTTTAAAAATATAAAAAAAAAATTAAACTTTTTAAGGAGGTACGCGGATACATAAGACACGGGGTCGAGTGAGGTTTGTTTGCTTGATTTGCCTTAAAATAAGTTATTTGGACAAATTCCAAAGTAAAGTAAGTTTTTAATTTTTCTTCTTCTTTTATGCACCGACTAGTTTAATAAGGACATACATATTTTTTGGTTTAAATTTAATAGAATATTTCACTATTATATCAAATTAAATATTTTATTTATTAATTTTGTGTTTGAATTAATAATAATACCTCGTCACATAATAACAAAATAAAACAACAAAATTATAATCTGTATTATTACAATAATTAATTTTAACTTTAACTGAGAAATGAATAGGTAATTACAATTAAGTCAATTAAACGTCACAGCGTCTCTGTTTGTGAGTGAAATGTGGCGTCGTCTATGTGAAGGCTTGGGAATCTGAAAATTGAACAAATGTTGTTGGTAAACTCAAGGATTTTGATATCACGGTTTTTGTGTAGTTATCATAATTTGAGGCCAGTCGTGCCGCTGCGGCACAAAGTGTGACTGTAAAACCGACTGGTTGTGGGTTCGATCCCCACTCGAGGAGATAAAATATTTACTTAAATTTATATTTCCATTTCTTCGCTCTGGTGTCGAGGTTAAGCGCGGCGTTGAGTTCTGCCATTCAACACGCAATGCCTCCAGAATTCGGCAGAAAGTGGGAAACGGAGTGTCTTAACACTAGGTTCCCTCTGCCTACCCTGCTATGTGCGGGATACAGCGTGAACCTAGATTTTTTTAATTGATCATAATTGATTATATATAGTTAAAAAAGTAACTAAGAAATATGCTTTTATAGAACATAAAACAGTGAGTTGTTGCTCAGGGGCACAAGCGTAAATAGAAAAATCTGTGGGTTAACGGTCCACGCGAGGAAATGATATATTTAATATTTTTTTTTTTTTTTGTTCTGGCGTCGACGCAAAACGACGCGCAAACTGTATCGCGTATCACTATAACCTAGTTTCTTGCCGCTGCTTTCTCGAGACACTGCGTATTGAATGACGGAGTTCAACGCCGCGATTTGCCTCATTACCAGAGTGAGGAAATAAAAATATTTTATATTTCATTCCCCTGAGTCGGAGTCGCGTCGACAAACTGTAGTGTTTACAGTCAAACGCTCGTGCCCCTGGGCCACGCACTATGAATAATGCTAGAACAACGGCAGATCAAAATTCATTTTTACGAAAGTCGTCCCTGACGCACTTTTTTTTTTTTTTTAATAGTATAATAGTGGACCTTTAATGTAATGAATTATTTTTTCGTGAATTACATTTGGAATAATTTTTTTTTATTGTGGGAAATTGTAATACGTAAGAATGTCTATTTCAAGTTGTTCGCATCGATATTTTAAACTTAATTTCCTTAAAAAAAATGTGCAAATAGGTATAAAGTGTTATATATTTTTTAAAAGCCTATAGTATGTAAATTTTAAAACAATTATTATATTTTGGATTTTGTGACTATATTCCTATTAAAAATATTGACAATGAGTGAAGAGAAAAAAAGTACGTACTTAAAGTTCATCGAGACTTTTAACAGTTACCGACGTCTACCGACGCGTTACATTTGATGTTGTTTTATAGTCCAGATATTCATAAATGACATTTATAAAAATCAGCTGCGGAAATGTGCGGTTTTAGAAGTTATCACGAAAACTACCATACAAGTCAGGGAACAAGAAAACTCTATCTATTGAAATTTCTAATGTTGTACTATTTAATTAATTAGATAGCGGTAAATTTCAATGAAATTATTGTTATTTATTAATAATAGAACGTTTTATCTTCGTTTTGCACACATTATGCGGTATAACTAATTAATAAAATGCACAATACCCTCCTTTATGAAATTATATAAATAGAGTGAATTAATTTAATAAAACTCTTACAAATTAGTAATAAAATTACTAACAGACGTTTGATTGTTAAGTAACTTCACTAAATTTCAAAGTGGCTAATACTTTCAAGTGTTCCAAGCGTGAATTATTACTCCCATACATTGAAGGAGGAAAAAACTTGAAGCAATCAATATTAGCTATTAATATTTCTTAAAGAAAAGTATCATGGTTCTGTAGACAACATATGTTTTATTATCAGAGACATTCAAAGGAATCTTATTCGTTCCTTTAATAAACAATGGACAGAAGCGTTTCGGTAAAAAGATTAGTTTTTAAAAAAAAAACAGCGAAAATTGGTTTCATTCTGAATATTTGTTAACCTTACCTTAAAGAAGTAGCACCTGATAACTGACCATCGACGTCTTCTGGAAAATGCGGAAGACCCTGTGTCCCTATGGGGACCCATCAGAATCAACGAAGAGGCGAAAAAATACCGCGCAATTTAGTGAATATGGCTTTAAACACATTTGCAATGTCTACGTCCAGGGCTTACGTCCTATAGGAGGAGAAATAGAAGCAAAACTCGTGGAAAAATTAAGGCTTGCTGATCGAGATACAATGTTTCTATATTTGAATCTCATAGAAAACGCAAGCCAGAGCATAATACTATCGGATCAAGAGGCATTAAATGTTTTTATTTATTTGGATTTAACAAAAGCGCAATACATGTATTTAAGGAATTTAACAAACGAATGAGATCCCAAGAATGCACAAGGTGCACAAGAATCGCGTAATAAGGATTATCAAAAATTTTGCCTACATCATGCCAGAAAGTGCTCTCGATCAGCTGCAAATGATGATGTATTTCATACTCTTCTCTACACATCAGATCCGTACATTTCCAGTCATAGGAAAACATACGAATATAGCAAAAGTGTGAAGGTACCCTAGATCTTCTAAAATTGAATGAACTTATTATGGATCCCGAAGTTCACCAAATATAATTAAATATAATATACTCATCATATAATATACATTCATTTCTAATATTATTCTACTTATAAATCAGTTTTTGTAAATTTTATATTTTATTAAATAAGTATATGTGTACGCGTAATTTTTACTTAAATAGATAACAGCTTAAGAAACATTGTTTTTTAATAAACTAATTTAATAATACATTTTTATTACTACTATAAGTAGTGTGATCTAAGGAAATTATTATTTTATTCTTTTCATTATTTTTTATATATATATATATATATATACTCCAATAAAAGTATAATATCTGAAGTTTACCTAAAGCGCTATTTTATACTTGATGCTTGTGCGAAAAATCAATTGTTTATCTTAACAAATAAAAAAGTTATCGATTTTTGATCTGATACACACCTCAATTGCCCATAGTGCCACGGCTGGACCCCATATTTTTCCTTTTTTTTCATTGAGTATTGACATTTGTTACTAAAGAAATCAAAGTAACTAATCCGTACGAGTGGGAATCAAACCAACAATCGTTTCGTTTAAGATTAGACGCTGTGCCACATTGTTTTATTATTGCAAATGAAAACTGAACCCTAAAAATACAGTTTCTAAAATTGATTATAATAATAATATCAACTTTTCCATACCCATAAAAAAAAAAATATCAACAGCAAAAATCATCTAATACAATAACTTTTCTGTAACGGAAACGAGACCGTAACTTCCGGGTTTACTTTTTTTATATATAATAATATTTTCTTGTTACATTTAGAAAACTTGACCAGTTTGTCATTTTTTTAATATAAAACTTGATATCATATTTGAAACAATTATCGAATATACAAAATGTTTCTTGTTTTTTTTTCTTAGATATTTTAATAATAAATTTCTTTGGATATTGAACAATATATAGCAATATGATAAAGCTGATGAAGTTTGTTTGGTCGAATGCACTAATGTCAGGAACGACTAGTTCGAATTGAAAAACTATTTTTATATTGGATAGTAATTTTATCGAAGGGGGCTTATTATAGGCTATATTATATCACGTTAGTCGTTTCGACGTAGCCTCTGAATAAAAACTATGAATATATATGTATTATCAGAAGGTTTATACAATATCGAAACAGTTTTGTA
>JAATLQ010037493.1:37193-55497 GCA_013421005.1 Heliconius erato x Heliconius himera
ATATATATATATATATATATATATATATATATATATATATATATATATATATATATATATATATATATATATATATATATATATATATATATATATATATATATATATATATATAATACGGGCGGCATACAGTGCGGCACATAAAATTTGATCTATTTTTAAGGCCGTCGTAGCACAGTAACATAGCGTGTAACTAACTGTAAATACAATGTTATAGATTCGATTCCCACTAGAGGGAATGTATTATTTATTTTCCTCTCTCAGGTAACAAAACAAAGCGCGTTGAGTTTCGCCAATAAACATGCGGTGTCTTAAAAAAATTGACGGAAAGTGGGGACTGAGGGAACATTAGGTTCCCTCTGTCTATCCTGTTGAATGTGAGACGCAGCGTGAAGCTTAAAAATCCAAGATTGCGTTGTAATGAAATATATACTAAAATTGGACAAATTATAAAATTGCATAGTTTTTATGTGAACAACTCATATTCAAAATATTAATGTTTTAAATATTCTATTCGAAATAAAGCCTATATGGTTAGTTACTTAACACATACAGGAGTATGGAAACCACATATAACAAGTAGATGTGGCTGTCAGATTCACCAATGCGACCACATTGGTCTGGTGACCACCAGATACCAGTGTATGTGTTTTATGCTGTTAATATTATATAACCATACTTTATAGTTTCAAATCAGCTTCACGCGGTATCCCGGGTACACAGCAGGGTAGGCAGAGGCAACATAGTGATAAGACATTCAGTTCCCCACTTTCTGCCGAATTTTTTGAGGCATTGCGTGTTAAGTGGCGGAACTCAACACCGGGTCAAAGAGCGAGGAAATGATTAAGATATAACAATTCATTTTGCAAGTGGAGATGACACCCGCAACCGTCGTGTTTCAGTCACACACTTGTGCCACTGGGCCATGACGGCCTCTACAGTGTTATTAAGTGAATTAAATAAATCAGGCCAGTAAACAATTAAAATATATTAAATTGTTATAAAAAATACGATTTTTTCATGAAATAATGGGGCCGTAATTCTGAGTATATTGTTTAATTTTAACTCGATATCTCCAAGCTTTCCTGAGATAAAGACTCTTGACAGACAGACAGATAGACGTATTATATATTATATAATACGTAATACTCGTATAATACTCATACAAAAAAAAACTTACTTATCACATTCACTATATACGTGTCATATGTAGAAACTTCCAAAATTACTTTCAAGCGGTTTTAAGTTAATAGGAGCATTATATTTTCTTACTTAAACTTTGCTAATTTAACTCCCTTAAGGGATGAACTTTTAAAAGCTTTTACACTTTGCACGCGTTATAAAATGTTTTATACTAATATACGAAAACAGCAGTATCAGGTGAATGAGGAAGTTTAGATAGAATAAGCTTGTTGAAATATGTTTTTCTAAATAAATCAGCTTCACGCTGTATCCCGCTTGTAGCAGGCTAAGCAGGAGGAACCTAGTGTTAAGACACTTCGTTCTCCACTTTTCGCCGAATTTCATCGAGATGCTGCGTGTTGAGTAGTGAAACTCAACACCGGCCTCTATCCTTGATGCCAGAGCGAAGAAATGAAAATATTCATATATTATTCATATATTAATAATTCTCTCTCACACCCTTGTGCCCCTGTGTCACGACAGCCTCAATCTGCCTCATGTTTTTTAAACTTTTTTACTAAAGGTTCCTTGGTAAAACAATGCAGTTTTCAAATGTTTAATCTAACTGATTTTTTTACAATTTTTTTAACACGCTGTAGCTGTAGTCCAGACACTCCGTACTCTATTTTCTATCTAAGTTCGCGATATCGAGCGTCGAGTAGCGGAACTCTACTGTGGGAGCATCAAAGTAATTTAAATATAATCATTCTACGAGTGAAATCAAAGTCACAATCGTCACGTTTATAATAAGATTCGTTCCCACTGCGTCACGCTTAATATTATTCATAAATATATTAGTTATTATCTACGTGACATGACAACTTGACTTTTCTTGACTTTTTAGTTGAAAATCAAGCAATATTTGTATTCCTACTCTCATTTTGCTTACTAATGTTGCCAAGCTTTAATTTAAATAAATAAATTTATAATTTCCGAAAAAAAAAAAAAAAATATGAAACATTTTTATTATTTTTATAATTAAATTTTTTGCATATACTTAAAATAACAGCTTTACACTGTGTCCTGCATACGGCAGGGTACGCAGAGGGAACCTAGTCTTAACAGTGTCTTAGCACTCCGTTCGCCACTATCCGTCGAATTCTGGAGGCATTGCATGTTGAGTAGCGAAACTCAACTATATTTATAATAATAATAATAATCTTACACCATTACTATAAAGATAATGAAAAATATTTTTAAACAAAAATATAATATCCAAAACTTTTGTCGTCCATCATCCAATTTAATGGTATCACGGCCGTAAAAGTCTTATAGCGTCCGTAAATCCACTATTATGACGTCATAAACCCTGTAAAATATAAAATAATGCTTTTGGACTATGCCATAGCAGTTCTAACAATTCTATTAGGATTTAATCTATACGTCTTATGTAGAACGTCCCACAAGAAGAACATACGATATACTTTAAATTTTTTAAATAAATGTAACTTTTTCTTAGTGATTTGTGATATCACAAAGGCCAGTACTTATGCAGGGGCACAGGCGTGTGATTTTAAATGCGATAGGTTGTGTATTCGATTCCCACTTGAGGAAATGATAACTAATATTTTCATTAAGATTAAAATTCAATATCATATTCAATATTTGTAGTCCTTCGTTCTGATGTCGGGGCAAGGCGCGGCGTTGAGTTCAGCCACTCAACACGTAATGCTTCCAGAATTCAACGCTAGGTTTCCCTCTGCCTACCTTGTTACATGCGAGATACAACGTGAAGTTGAAAAAAAAATTAACAGGAAAAAGTTACGTTTTCTTATAATAAAGTTATGTGTTATTACAGCTACTGCTATTGCACTCGTCTTACAACATATACAGCTCTAAGTATCCGGACATGTCCCTTCGTAATGCATGCAAATTATAAGACAAAAATAGACACGGTGCAGCGCAGAGTTACGGCACACATAAAGTAATGTCTCGCATTTCAGCATAAATTGGAGGACGAGAAGTCTACATTCTCTTTATCTACTCTAGAGCAAGACAAAGTGTGCAGCCGAGAGAAAAATTTTGGTTTAATTTTTTTCCCAAAAATGAAGTGTCAAAAATGCATTTTTTTCACGCATAACTCAAATCTCATTTAGAAGATAAATTACCAGTATTTACCGGTAAATTGAACCAGAAATTCAAAATCGTAATCGTTTCTTTTTAAATGAACTGTAGAGTTTCTTGCCGGCTCTTCTCAGCAGAACTGCCTTCCGAACCGGTGGGAACCTTTTTTTTGTTTATACGTTCATTCGACGATTCAAAAGTGCTTATAAGAGCCTTTTTAATAAAGAATATTTAGAATTGAAATAATCCAATTATTTTGCATACAAGAATATAACCAAATAAGGAAATGCGTGTTTCTCACAAGGTATCTATACGTTAGGTAACGACACAATAACGTATGTTTAACCTGCAACCAGCAATTTCTCCTCATGATACGATAACCCAAAAGATTCGTGGCACAAAAAATTGCCCTAATTTATTTTTATGCCATGGGGTGGAGCAAATACTACGTAGGGAAGTCCCTGTTACACCGATGGTGAAAAGGAAACATAATAAAGTATTTTTTTAAATATTTTTTTTTATAGCTTCACGTTGTATCCCGCGTCTATATGCGGGTGTGTATGGAATACCGTGCTGTCAAGGTAGGGATAGGGAACCTAGTTTATAGCACTTTATTCCCCACGCACCTTTCAATTTGTGCTAATACATAATAATTAATATCTGCGTTTTATTCGATCGAATACTTAACTAAAATATTTTGTTGTCATCACTTGGCGTTGAGTCCTGCCACTCAACACGGAATGCCTCCAGAATTCGGCAGAAAGTGGGGAGTATCTTAACACTAGGCTCCCTCTGCCTACCCAACTGTGTGCGGGATACGGCGTGAAGCTGTTTTTTTTTTATTTTGTTGTAGAGAGATAAATGAATCAGTCGTCGTGGAAGAGTGGTACAAAGTTTGAATGTAAAAATTTTTATTCTATTTATTCTAATATTTAACTTTTTTAGAGGAAATATTAGAAAAATATTGTAAATACTTTCTAACTGGCGGCCCCAACACCGCGACAGATGGTGACTTTCCAAACCACATACAAAGCTCGTTCATTTATTACAAAAATAAATTCCATTTGGCCTAACCAGTCTAGTCATTACCATTTCGCATTCAAAATTGCTTCTGTAATATACCTATTTCGCTTATTAGATTATCGTCTTTTCTTACAGTCTTTCAAAAACTACCATAGAATTTACCTATACAGAAAATATATAAAAATTTGATCGCATCAGGATTTGAACCCGCGACTCTTTGAAACCGTGACCAATAAGCCATGCGTTCTTATCAAGTTATGACGTAATTTTAATACGCTTTTAACAACCGTGAAATAATATTTTGGAGGTATTTATTTTTTAGCATAATTTTTACAAATTTCCGCTATCCTCAGATAATTAGAATTTTTAATAAATTTTGTACAGCTTTATAATTTAGAAGTACTTTTCTTTTATTCCATTTGAAAAAGAAATCGTGGCGCTGAGTTCTCTCTTTCAACATGTAATATTTGGAAATTAGGGAGAAAGTACAGTACTACCTACAAACCCTGAGCACTATATTACACTCTCTGTCTACTCTATTTGAACCAAAACTTAAAAACATAATTTAATTAATGTTATATATTTGTTAAAGCAATTTTTTTCTTTTATTTAAATTTTTCTCTACACACAATTCATAAAGAACATGCAAACAGGTTATGTGTGTAGAAACTAGTGTATGATTTATTGAGGCCATGGTGGCGCAGAGGCACTAGCGGGCGACGGTAAACATGACGGTTGTCGGTTCCATTTCAATTCGGGGGATTGAAATATTTAATATTTTCTTTTCCTTGCTCTCGTCAGCGCTGCGTTGCGTTGGTTACAATGCCTCAAGAAATTAGCGGAAATTGGTGAACAGAAGTGTCTTAATAATAGGTTCACAGGTAGCTTCTGCCTACCCCGCCATGTGCAGGTTACAACGGGAATTTAAAAAAAAACATTGTATTATAATTTCTTAAAAATAAGCTACATTGTATGTCGGTCCTATAAATCTCAACGTATTTGCAGACAGGTGCTACATGACGTTCATACGAAGTCACCTTCCTACGAAACTACTGCATTATAAATCACGTCCCTAGCCAAATCTTAGTCACTATGCGACAAACGGCTATAAATTTTAATCTTTTTTTTTCAAGAGAGATTTTAGTGCTAAGTCTATCTTCTTCTCCACTTTTCACTCATTTAGTGACATTGCGTCATTGATGGTGGGACATAAAAAGGCGTTTGTCAAATACAGATTGGATAAATCAAATCTAAAATTTTATTTTAAAGCTGAAGAGTTGGATTGGTTCAGCGCGCTTATCTCAGAAATAAATGATCTACTGCTATTTGTAATTGGATATAATGACATTACATTAATCTATTCTTGTCTAAGATGTAACTCACTGTAAGTACCTGAGGTCAGAGTTACTCCAGGTAAATTAAATATATAAATATATATCCCGCCCATAGCAGGGTACGTTTAGGGAACCTGTGGACATAGTGTTAATATACTCTGTTCTCATTAAGACACTACCGTTCCACACTCTCCGCCAAATTTTGCAGGCATTGCTTCTTGAGTTTGGGAACGCAACGTTTGCCGCGTTTTACATAGTTGCCAAAGCATCAACAAAAAAACCTACAATCATGTAGCGTTTACTATACATAAATATTTCCCTAAATTAGATTCAAACCTACGATCATCGATCATTCCAAATACGCAACATAGGCGCAATTTATAAGTTGCATATGAGAAATCTGTCTTTGACGTACAAAAAGGATTGAAACGGTAATTTATGTTTGTGATAGTGACAAATAAGGCCTCCTTTTAGATTAATGTCCTCAAAGTGAGAGATATATTGCGGGAACATCCTTATTTACTAGTGGCTACCCGTTGCTTTTTGGTATCTATGTATATTTTTTCAATATTTATCACATTTCACTTTTTTTCCTGCATAGAAAGAGGGATAAGAAAACCGGAGTCAAAACACTCCATTTCCTAGGTAGGTACTATTTTTTTTTAATAGTCATTAAGTAGTCTATAATACAATTGTGGGTACGCACTTTAAGAAGATTATGTATACGTGCGTCGTTTACATAATCTTCTTAAAGCGCGTACTCACATGCGTCGTGTTGCAATGGGATAGTTGTGTCTATGTATCTGTCTTTCAGTCTATCATCATGTCATATATCTCAGGAACCGCTATAGTTATGGAACTATAGCGGTGCTGTACGCAGATGATGCAGTCCTCGTTGTATCATCAGAAATGGAGTTGCAGGCATTAGTCACCATTATGAAAGAAGGGTGCGAAAATAATGGTTGAAGATTGTGGTATTTGACAGAAATGACGAAAAGACGGAATGTATGTGCAGAACCCCCCGGAGGGCATGTATAGAGGTAGATGACAGTAGACGAGGCGAAAGAGCGCTCCGTTCGATCTGTTGAGCTTTGTATTGAATTAATTTTACTTATTATTACCCTAAATAATAAAAAAACACACTACTACACAAACTCCGTTATTTTATGTAAATATAAACGTTTTAAATTACAGCGTCGGCTTCGACCGAGTCCGTAATCATTCAAGATTAGATGCAGCTATGCAGTAAGGATGAAAATACCGAATACTGTTTGAAATGAAAATCTTTACCATTAGTCTAGTAAATAAATTTGAAAATTATCTCATAGTTTCATTATATTAAATTGATTTTGTTTTAAAAGCACCCAAAACAAATTTTTGAGTTGAGGAAATTTGTAAAAATCCCTATCCCTACAGAGATGTTAACGACGTAGCTTGATGAGAACGTAGGGCTTAGTGGTCAACCGGCTCGGTTTCCAGGAGGCGCGGGTTCGAGTCCTGCTACCTTCAAATTTTTATACGTTTTCGAAATTAATATCAGACCTTGGTTTTCCGCCCCTAACAGGCAATTCAAAATTTATTCGTCGTTTATACGTATTGATGTCATCTATAAAAATATATTATTTTGGCTAAAAATAAGATCAAATCATTTAATATGCGAATGAAGTGACGAAAATGGAAAATGCTGTGCTCTTTAAACAATGTTTTATACTGATCCGCAATTCTAGTTTTTCTTTTTAATTTGTTTTTTTCTTTTTAATAAGTTTTTTTTATTATATAGATACAAAAAAAATATTGTATTTTTCAGCTTAACATTATATCCCCTATGTGGCAGAGGTAGGTAGACAGAGAAGCCTAGTGTTAAGACACTCCGCTACCCATTTTTTGCCGAATTCTGGGGGTACTGCTGTATGTTGAGTGGCACAATTCCACACGCAATACTCAAAGAGGGATGTAAATAATGTTAGTATGGAGTTAAAAAAATTTAAATGAATTAAATTTTTTTTCGCATAAAATGTTATACTTCAGGGCTTACTGTAACAGATGATGCTAATAGAACGGAGGGTTCACGGAGTCAAATTGAAAAACTTTTAAAATAAAAGGTAATACAGACACCCAGTCTGGAGATGTTTAGCTGAGCAGGGCCAATGCAAAAATACTTTTCCATGTAAATATTATGAAGTCTCGATTTTTTTTGTTTTTTTATAAAAAATATATTTTTTTTGCTTCACGCCCTAGTAACCCGCACATATCATGGAAGGTTGAAGGAACCTGGGAACCTAGTGTCAGGACACTCCGTTACCATTAAGATACTTCTATTCACCACTTTCCGACAAATTATGGAGGCATTGCTTATTGAGTGGCGGAATTTCACGCTTTGCCTCGTTACTGGAACGAGGGTATTAATTTATTAAGTATTTCAATTTCTCGATTGTACACGATTTTTTTCTTTTGACGGCTATTAAAGCAGTATAATATCTAGAATACTATGTATAAGAATTGTGGATACACTGTGGACACACACAAGTATACATAGTACGTGTTGAGATGTGGAACACAACGCCGCGCTTAATCTTGGACCCAGAGCGATAGGTAACATTAAAATAATTCATTCCTCGAATATCTAAATGACAACCATCACGTTAGCGACTGTCTAATTAGATGCTGTACTATGACATCACATTATGACATAACATCTAAAATTAATTACATATCTAAGTTATTTTTATTATTATTCAATTAATTTCTATATATAACGTTGGTGTATTTTTTTATACTATAGGTACGAGTATGTAGCGACCCAAACGCGGTTTCGCCCGCCTAACCTTATTATTATATTATTAATAGGAGTATAGCACAATAATTAATATTATTTGAAAATAATATTTGTAAACACGCTATGTCATCATATATCCTAAATTTATTCGCTACAAATGCAATTGTGAAATTATTTTCTGCTATTGTTTTGTAGTATATAAATAACCAAATTAAATATATACTAAATGAGTTGAATATTAGATCTCGTCTAATTACCATCGTCTCACTATTTCCATAAATTACATCGATTTTACTGTTAAATTTCATCTAAACCCGTTCTCTATTTTTTTCGAGAAAGTTGAACATATTTGGTCCACTCTCTCATCCTTATAAACTTTCATATTAATAATAATAGAAAGATAATGTAACTATTAGTTAAGTACTAACACTAGATATTAAGCTTTATTGTATTTTACTAACATTTTTGGATCATTGGTTGTCCGATTAATAAACATTTTCATTTTTTATTTCTAATAAAGATTAGTATGACAGGATCCAGTACCATATTTTAACTAAATCTTTTATCAATATTTTATTTTCAGATTTACTCGAAACTTTTACATAGATAAAGAATATTCACAGCCACGGAACACGGTTTCGTAGCTAATCTAGAAGTCATTAATCACCTAAGGCGGAGTGTCACCAAAATATTGTCAACCCTTAAACTTTAAAGCATACGAATATTTTCATAATATAAGTTAAAATTTTACATGTTCAAGATATGGATAATATTAAAGTTATTTTTTAGTTTCACGCTGTATCCCGCATTTATGCGGGATACAAAGATTTCGATTTTCTGTATTAAATCACATAATATATAAATATTTTTTTTATAATTTAGTATACCTCTTAATTTATTATTATAATTTTGAAGAATGGTGGCACGCGGTAATATCAGGAACTACTCGTTTAAAATGAACAAATCTTTTAGGTTTAGTACTTTAATCTTCTAATTTGATAAAGTATAAATAAAATCTACTTTTAACATTTGAGGCCAGTAATGGCGCAAGGGCGCATGTGTGACAGTAAATGCGACTGGTTGTGGGTTCGATTCTTAATCGAAGAAATGAAATATTTATTTAAATTTATATTTTTATTTCTTCGCTCTTGTGTCATTCAATACGAAATACCTCCAGAAATCGGCGGAAAATCGAAAACTTAGGGTCTTCACACTAGGTTCCCCCCGCTTATGCTTATGCGGGATACAGCGAGAAGCTTTAATTATAATTTTGTTTAGATATTATACGCAAGAAGCTGAGTGAACAATTATTGCAAAGAAATATTGAAATAACAAATCAAAGTTCAATAAATCATAAAAGGTATTAGTTTTTTCCAATTTCGTTCTTCAACCTCTTATCTGCGACTTGCAGTGTATCCTTTACGTTATACGTACGATGTTAAAATCAATATTAATTATAGGCGGAATTTATATTAAATATGGAGATTTTTTGCCGTCGTCAGTACATTACTTAGCTTAAGCTTCTTTTGAACTTTATATATTGAAATTTTTAAGATAAATAGAAATTTAAAATGGTATGAAATTATTTCTTCATTTTTTTCTTCTCAGTGGAACTCAACGCCGCGCTTTGTCTCGTTACCAGAACGAGTAAATGAAAATATTTAATATTTTATTCCCCCGAGTAAAATCGAGCCCATAACGGTCGCATTTGCAATCACACATTTGTACTACTACGCCAAAATGGCTTCTGAAAATGTATATTACTTAAAGAATAATCTACCGTAGAGAATAATTGCCATTTTAAATACGGTAGCATGAAATGTAATGTATAGGAGTGTGCAGAGAGAACCCAGTATCATGACCATCTGATATCCTGCTTCCGGCCGAATTTAAAATATTGCGTGTTGAGGAATAGAACTCACCGCCGCTCTTTATCTCATATGATGAACAAACATACCCCATAAGTAGGAATCGAACTCACAACCAGTTTGTACAATCAAACGCTGTTCTAATTTTCTAAACTGACTACGAATTATTTAATTAATTATTTTTTATTATATTGCTTCAATGCGAAAATTCATAAATAAACACATCCATTACCAATTTATAAAATTAAACTAATATTGATTTAGTCTACAAAAATTTTTAAAACGTTTATACATTGCTAAAGTTTAAATACAATTTTAGTCCAGCATTCGAAAAGCTTTTAGTATTAGCAAATAAAAATATAAAAATGTTGTAATTTACAAGCCAGTTAAGAGCTTTAATGAATTTTGGATGCGGTAACAGATTTTTTTTTAAGTTTAGAGTTGCAGTTCATACGCAAGTGGACTATCGTGTGTCGTTGCGGGTAGTTTGTTAAATTTAATCAACATTATATTATGCAAGAAAATATATTGTGATTGTTTGACTATATTATATGTATTATGTTTGTAAAAAAAGTAATGTTACTACTATCCTCCAAAATAAAGAAATAAAAATAAATCATAAGATATTTGATTTTCACTATTATTAAATATTAAATGTCTTTATAACATTTTAAATAAACTACTTAACCGGATTAATATCGTACTTATAGTATGATACATGTTTGGGAACCCGACGCTTCGCATACGTCTGGGTGGCATTCGTCTGTCAGTTGAAATAATTATTATACCAAACTACCGCCAACGATTTCTTATGTGCCTCGCGAACTGCCCTGAATTCTTGCAGAGGAAACGCCGTGCTTTGCTTACAAGAGCTAAGACCTGAAAATATTAAATATTTCTTTGACCTAGTGGAAATTGATTCCACGACCGTCGTGTTTACAGTCGCACGTGTGTGTCCCTGTACTACAACGACCTGAAAAATAATTATTTTAGTCATATCTATTAATAGTAAGGGTTTTAATAATATTCATACTTGGAGTACCACAACAGTTTCTTGCTTTTTTATTATTATTCTTTTAAGAAGACTCTAAAGTAATATTAAGCGCCCTAATTTCCGCTCAAATTCGAGACATAGTGGCGTAATTCAACGCCGCAGTTTTTCTTTATAGACCGGTAAATGAAAATAATCAATTTTGCCATATAGGGATTGAATTCATAACCACATATAACCGTTTACTCATTGCGTTACGCAAATTTTAAGGAATTATATTACAAGTCCAGTCCAGTCCAGTCCAGTTGAGGCCGGTCGTGGCGCAGCGGCACGAGGTGTGACTGCAAAACCGACTGGTTGTGGGTTCGGTCCCCACTCGAGGAGATGAAATATTTACTTAAATTTATATTTCCATTTCTTCGCTCTGGTGTCGAAGCGCGGCGTTGAGTTCTGCCACTCAACACGCAATGCCTTCAGAATTCGGCAGAAAGTGGGGAACGGAGTGTCTTAACACTAGGTTCCCTCTGCCTACCCTGCTGTGTGCGGGATACAGCGTGAAGCTGATTTATATATTTATATTACAAGTCCTTTGAAATGACGTATTACACTAACATTACCGAAAGTAAATTGTGGCCTGATTTCTAAGTTTACGCAGTAAAGTGAGTTAATTAACTGTCTAAGCCAAGCTGTTCAAGTTGTTGAACCACGAGCTCAGTGCGACGTACATTTCTAACAGTCAAATAAGATAATATATATTCACTTAATGTAAAATTTCATACAAAATGAATAATTGTTCTTTTTTCGGTTTCAATCTGTATCCCGCACATAGTAGAGTAGGCAGAAGGAACCTTGTGTTAAAACATTTCGTTCCAATTAAGACTCTTCCGTTCTCTACTCTCCGCGAAACTCTGGAGACACTGCGTGTGGAATGGCGGAGATCAACGCTGACTCGTTACCAGACCGCCACGACTGGCCTTATTCTTTCATAATAATTCTTCATTTTGCTCAATTTGTGCGTTGAATGGTTAAACCTAACGCCCCGCTTCGTCTAATAATAACAATTTTATTTCTTTTTTCTTTTAAATTTGTTAAAATTATTTGTACTTTCAATTTTAATTCTGCAAGTTTCTTGTGTGATACAATTTCTATCAACAAATCTCTTGACACCGCTATAAAAGATATATAATTTTATTAAGAAAATCTGAGATGAAGGTGGCTGAGAAGTTTGATTAAATCTCGTATTTTATAGCTTTTTATAAATACGCAGTTCATAAAATATTATATGTATGATAGATTGAAAATGGAAGACATTTTTTTACGAACGCAATTACCACACCCAAAAAGAATTAGTAACGTAAATAATAAGGAAATAGATTTTTTCCTTAAATAGTAGATATTAAAAATGTTAACATGAATATACGATGACAGTAGTGTTCAATCATATATTCTAAGTGAGCTACAATAGTACATAGACGTTGTAATCTTCGCTTTTCACTCGAATTCAAAACATGTTAAGTAGCAGAACAGAACGCCGCACATTGTCTCTTCAGAGCGAAAGAGCAGAAATTAAAAATAATTCATTCTCTAAAGTTGGAATCAAACCCACAACCATCGCGTCCACACTCACACACTATACCATTGCACCTATTTTAAAATTAAATAATTGAATATAAGCAGTATTAAATAACTCCAAAGTAAAGTTCAAAGTGTGGAATGCATAAATCATTTTATTTTCTCTTTAAAGTGTTCGTCTTTGAGAATGCCACATTTGCATAATAAGGTGCATGTTCGATGTCGTTCGTGCATTTGCATATTATTGAGATGATAAATCTTTGTCTTTCATTCTTCTTTTTCTTAAAAAATAACTCTTGGGTCTACTCATAAGATGAGCCTGATGAAATGCAATGCAGAATCGAAAACCATTTATCAAGATTACTTATAAAAACCTTCTCCAAAATTCCCACTCGATTTGGCCAATTTTGAAGCCCTATATATTTACTGGTGGAATTAAAACGCCGCCTCTTGGCAAAACAAAACTTGCTACACCAAAAAAATAAAAGTCATATAAAAATCATTAGTAAAAGGCCAGTCTTGGCGCAGTGCCACAAAGTGTGACTGTAAAACCGACTGGTTGTGGGTTTGGTCCCCACTCGAGGAGATGAAATATTTACTTAAATTTATATTTTCATTTATTCGCTCTGGTGTCGAGGCAAAGCGCAGCGTTGAGTTCTGCCACTAAACACGCAATGCCTCCGGAATTCGGCAGAAAGTGAGGAACGAAGTGTCTTAACACTAGGTTCCCTCTGCCTACCATGCTGTGTGCGGGATACAGCGTGAAGCTGATAAAAATCGTCAATTTACCCAAATCATTAAAGATGTCAATATAATATAACCAAGTACAAAACTCATTTCTTATCGATCAAGTGAATGCAGCCTCGTTTTCGTAGCAACTCGCAAAGGAGCTTTACCCAAAACAAAGAGAATGTGATATTATGAAGCAAATAAGCTTCTTGTTTCGTAGCGGTAGTTTTTAGTGCTACGAGACTACGGCTACGAGAATTTACCAAAGCTTTTGCATCGGCTTCGAGTTCGGTAAGCGAAGTGTAATGTTTCTTTGGTGACTTTGGAAATTTTAACAGTGTTTTAGTTTAAGATGGCTAATATAGTGCAACACATTATGAATATGACTATTTTATTATTATCTATAGATATTTAATTAAGATTATTTAAATTCATACAGGATAACTACCATTGTATTATTGTATTAAGCAATAAAATTGTAACCTCAATATTCAAGGAGAAACTTTTGTGTTTGTTGCCGGTTTTCGAGCTGGTGGTAGCTTTATCTTCACCCGATGATTCAAAAGTGGTTGTAAAAGTCTATTTAAATAAAGTCTATTTATAAATATATATTTAGAATTTGTTGAGGAGGCAATAAGTTAATTACAAAATTAATTCTAACTGTACCACAGCCAACGACCAATCCAAACACTAACATGGAAGAGAACAATAGTATTTAAATGAAGAAAATATTCTTTCAAATAGCGTAACATCGAAATGTCATTGATGAGAACCTCAGAAAATACAGGACGAAGAAACACAGGAACAAAAAAGGCAAGACGATCAAAGTCTGTGGTAAAGTTGTCATACAGAACTCATAAATAAAAATGAAACTGACAAGTTAATTGTGTTTTTTTTTTCAATTTATGTAATGTAATGTATTTCGCATATTGGTACCAGTGTAAAATATTTTACTATATATTAAACAATCTCGTTTTCTATAGATATTAATATTGCATCTCAGCAATAAAGTTTTGTTGGGAACTTCTAGGAAAGCAGCGCTTAGTTTCCTAAAGGCAACTTTCAAGTAATGAGATCTTGTTATTCCATTAATAATATAATTTGTATGTAATTATTACTATTTATAAACTTAGATATTATAATAAGTTGCTGCTTAGTGATAGTTTTTTAATTTTTATTTTTAAAGTGTTATTCTACACTTAGGAAAGAAAAATATTTATTTAGAAAACGTATAAAAATTTGAACATAATGGGACTCAAGCCCGCGCCTCCTGGAAACCGACCAGGTAGTAATAGTAATATCCATACCTCAAAAGGTAAAAACAAAATTCTTAAAGGATCACTTTCGAGATCGGGTGGAGGTATCAAGCTCAAATTAATATCACGTATTTATTTATATTTTTTGCAGCACAAAAAAATTAAGCTTCTAAGTCAATGCATTCAAAAAATACGAGCATTTAAGCATAATTTATTATACTGCATATTATATGTTTGCGGCATATGTTAAAATTTATTAAATTTATGAAATTTGGAAAGAGAAAAAGTAACAAAAGTGAACGTTTGTAGGTATTTCGTAGAAAAAAATAATTACAAACTTATATTTGTAGTTCATTTTATACAAAGTGATTGCAAACTTAAATTTGTCAAAATTTATAAATTGTACTTTCCATTGATCTACATTGTCTACCTGAAGCTGGTAGCCTCAGAGGGCGAATCTGACTCGCATTTAACCGATTTTTTTATACAAGATTAACTTTGTGAACTATAAAACGTATAAATTATTACTAAAAACCGATTTTTAAATCTATCAACATAAACTTAATGTTTTAATTAAATTTAAGAAAATAATGTTTTAATTACTTCAAAGCAACGATAATTAAGAAACAGTTACTATTTCATACTTAAATTTTCTTATTTTTGAAGTCGATGCCAATCGAGTGTAGTACTTTTATTTTTATTTTGTTTAGCTGTTCTTTTGGTACATCGAGGATGTCACGGTGAGAATGAAGAAGAATTTGTTGAGCTGGTTTGGTCACGTCGAACAAATGAGTGATGAAAGAATATTTATGACGGAAAAGTGAGCAGTAAGAGAGGTAGCGGGAGACCTCGGTCCTCTGAAGGTCATGCATGAAGAAGTTGATGATAGTGGACGAGGCTAAAGAGGTATACCGCTACATTCTCGCTAGGGATATAGCGTGAACCTAGTTTAGTTTTTTTTACAAGCTTTTATTTGCTTTCACATGTCCCGTTGTGTGTAATCAAATCTTACAAGCTAAATTTGATCCACTTCTCGGTTTCTGATTCTCACTCGATAAAATGAAATATAAAACATATCTATTTGCTAGCTTTTCTAAAGGCAAAATGTGTCATTGAATTTTGCTACTCAACACGCAACGCTCCAGAATTCAGCAGAAAGTCTTAACCCTAGGTTCCCCGGTTCCCCGCCTACTCTGCTGCGGGATACAGCGCAAAGAAATATATATTTTTACTTTTAGATTTATGTTCGGTTATTTATTTTTCATTTCTACCAACTTGCAAGATATACTCATTTATCAGGCCTTAAGTACGCTATTTTCGAAATATACAATATAAAGGCCATGCCAAGTTGTCGCAAAGAAACCATTACTCAGATTCGAGCTTGCAGTAAAGCATAAGTTTATATGATATTGTTTGGTATTGTTGCCTACTTAAAATATAAATAACATAAACATAATTAGAGGCCGGTCGTGGCGCAGCGGCACGAGGTGTGACTGCAAAATCGACTGGTTGTGGGTTCGATCCCCACTCGAGGAGATGAAATATTTACTTAAATTTATATTTCCATTTCTTCGCTCTGGTGTCGAGGTTAAGCGCGGCGTTGAGTTCTGCCACTCAATACGCAATGCCTCCAGAATTCGGCAGAAAGTGGGGAACGGAGTGTCTTAACACTAGGTTCCCTCTGCCTACCCTGCTGTGTGCGGGACACAACGTGAAGCTAATTTAATTTTATTTAATTTATAAACATAATTATATAAATAATAAAGAGGCCATTGTGGTATATTGTCTACCTGTACTCGTAAATGCAGTGGTTTTGGTTCAATTTATATTTGGAGTAATATGTTGTTTTCATTATTCTCGCTCTGGTAGATGAAGCGCATAGTTGAATTGGGCCATCCAAATGTACGGTTGGTGAACGGTGCTCATTAACACTAGGTTCCCTCTGCCTTCTCTGCTATACGTGGGACCCTGCGTGACGCAAATAATTCATCTCTAAAACTCTTATAATTCTAAATAACAATACACAAGAAAGATTTCGTAGTTCAAAGCTAAGCTTAGCTTAGCTAAGCAAAGTTAAGCTAAAGCCCAAACATATAACAAGATGATATGACGGATTATTAGAGGCATCTTTGTTCAGCTGACAAAGGCTAATGAGATGGGCCTCATGGAGATGGATGATACCAATCTGACATCGTATACAATATTGTGAAACACCTTGTGAATGGTTCTATTTTCGTGAAGTTCTTATGTAAAGTCATAAGTATATGGGCAAAATGATTTAATAAAGACATCGAATATTACAGTTTATTTTAATGTAATATAAATACATTTTTTTTTATAAATTAAAATATAAATAAGTCAGCTTCACGCTGACGAGATTCACGCTGACGAGATTCACGCACGTAGGGTAGGCAGAGGGAATCTAGTGTTAAGACACTCCGTTACTCATTTGCCGCCGAATTTTGGAGACACAGATGATAGCAGCATAGCTCATCTAGTGTAATTTTTCTAGTAGAATCGTACAATATATTATGTATATATTTTTCATAAACAACCGATTAAAATAACATAAAATATGCATGCATGAGCAGCATTTTATGTTTCACTTACTGTCATACTTTTATGAAATTATTAAAAAAAATGTGATTGTTTCAAATTATATAAAAAAACACTGAATTTCACATTTTATTAAACTTTTAACACTCATGCAAAATATACATATAAAAATGAATAAAATTTATTTTTTTGAATTCTAACGCTACGGTCTCATACCTCTGTCACGTCGTCTACTGTCATCAACTTCTTCATACATGCCGATCGGGAGTTCCTTTTTTCGATTTTTACATCACCTTCAGCATCATTGATACTGTTTTCTTCAAAGTTATTCTTAATCTAAAAAACTTCATTTGTTCATCTAATAGCAACTTTAATTAGGCACAGCTACTACTCTTAGGGCTTAATTTTGGTACTACAGTAAAAACTGAAATGTATTATATATAAACACTAATGGCGTCTACAGTGGGCTACAAAATTAATATATAATATGTAGAAGAAAATATATTTTTGTGATAAGCTTTTTAGCTTTACCATTTTAAAAAAATGTCGTTGATACAAAATACTATATTATTTATTTCTGAATTTATTATGGTTTTGATGGTATAGTCGTTACGAGCCTGAATAAACGCGTTATTTGCACAATGGAAACCCAAAAGAATATGTATAACATATTACATAACTGTTTCTACTGTCTCAAGTGACTTAATCTATGAGGGTTAGGTTAGGTTCTTTAATTATGGCGTTTCGAGCGTGCCAGTTGAGCACATATCACTTCGCCAATGTCACGTTGTATGGAGAAGACACGTAGGAGGTTGTACGGTAAGAAAAAGAGATAATCACACAATAGGAGAATGCAAGTAAAAAAAAAGAATCCTGTTAGAAATTGCCTTCACCTAAAAAAAAAAGACAAAACATCAATATATACATAATATACATAAGACAGTGTTAGTACT
>JAATLQ010037494.1:0-28024 GCA_013421005.1 Heliconius erato x Heliconius himera
AACAAACAGACAAACAGACAAACAGACAAACAGACAAACAGACAAACAGACAAACAGACAAACAGACAAACAGACAAACAGACAAACAGACAAACAGACAAACAGACAAACAGACAAACAGACAAAAATGTTGGAAATGGATTCTGTTAATTATCCTTTAACACCCTGGCAATTTTTTTTTTATATTTTCAATGTACAGAAACGACTTTTCTACAGATTTATTATAAGTATAGATTTCATTTCCCTGAGTGGCGAACCTACAACAGTCATACGCTATTGCCCCTGCGCGGCGATGGCCTCAAACTCCTCTGAACTAATTTTTAATCACAACCAATAAAAACATTATAAAAAAAAGTCATTAAAATCTTATAAAATTCGCAAAAGGCCTACAGATATTTTAAAGTTAAAATTAAGAAGGATGACGTTTATAAAGGCTCCACACAGTCCAGCACTGAAGTTTTATTTCATTTTCTTTCTGGCAAGCTTAACTCGATTAATGTATCTAAATGAAATCTTGATGTGTTGCCAATATTTTAAAGTCTTTTTATTCTTAGCTCGTAAGTTTAGTAGCTTTTGGCGCGAGTACATATAAATTTGTAATTTAAAATTTACAGAGGTTATGAACTACCCGCAACGCCTTATAAATGTTAGCTTTTATGTCAGAGGCCTGAGACTGAAAACGCGACGGTTTTTGGTTCGATATCCACTCCGTAAAAGGAACTATTAATTTTCTCGCTCTGGTAGCAAGATTAAGCACGGTGTTGATAATAAAAAAGTAGCAAATAGAGTGTCTTAACACTAGGTACTGCTTACAGCGAGAAGATATTAAAAAAACTTAAACATATTATAAGTGTATAGAAAAAAAAATCTTATATCCTAAAGTAAAAAATAAGACAAGTAGTATCTAATGTTCATAACGTCAACCTTCACGTACCACACGAGGCTATTTTTCGTCCTTGATACCATAAATCGATGGGAGTGGACGCTCAATTAATTTAATAGTGATAGTTGTCAGTCAGGCCTACATGACATTTTTGAAACGTAAAGACCGACTAGTAAGAAATATGGACGATATTTTTGCTCTATTTTTTCTATAAATATCAAAAAAGTTGGTACTGTATCAGATTTATTGTTATTTTTTGTTTAATTTTAAATTATAAACGCAGGTACTGTAGAACGGCAATTGTTTGGATATAATAGATATGGATTGTGTTAAAACACGAAGACATAAAACTGACAATGTTCGTTTTACAATCAAAAAATAATGATTAAACATTTATGTAAAGGGTCAAGCAGGAAATACAAAAAAAATTGTGTGAAAATTACGACTAAATTATATTTTGAAATATGACAGTGGTATTTCCATCTTATTTTCTGAGATATCTTCAATAGGTATTGAGAAAGTAAACTTTTACATTAAATATGGTAACCCCCATAACTTTCGTTACTGTAAGGGTCAAAATATTGGAAAAAAATTGGTCGTGATTTTCGATAAGCAACACACACAAGATAAAAAACGTATCGTTTAAAGCCAATGCAGTTGCCATATGCTTATCATATGTCATATGTAAATCATTTCGGTCCTGTATTAAAAAAATAGATGTTATTTTAGACTAGACCGTAGCGTTCCATACATGTATATGAAACGCTACGATCTAATTAAACCTACAATAATTTAATTTTTTATACCTGGCAAACCTACTAAGTTTTTTACTTTTCGCCCACATCAGCGGATCTAAGCGATGTTCTGTAAGTAATATAAGCGATGTTTCCCGAGCAGGAAATGAGCGCAATATAAATATAATCATGCCCCCGCAGTGCTATTACGTTATAATGGTCTCTAATATAATTATAATGTAATATAAATAGACCAAGAAAAGAAAAATAAATAACCTTTTCTTTTAGATAGAAAATAAATAATCTTTTCTTTTTTCCCCTAACAAACAAATGTTTATAAATCGAATAAGACAAACGATGCAATCTATCAACGCCCGCGCTATAATTAGCGGTTAGGATTCCATTTCTCAGATCAAGAATCAAGATAAATAAGTGAGAGATTTCAGACGAATGCCAAACATTGGATTTTAGTGCACTACTTTAAATTTAAAGGCCAGTCATGGTGCAGGGGCACAGAGTGTGGCTGTAAAATCGACTGGTTGTGGGTTCGATCCCCACTCGAGGAAATGAAATATTTATTTACATTTATATTTTCATTATTTCGCTCTGGCGTTGAGGCAAAGAGCGGCGCTGAGTTCCGCCACTCAACACGCAATGCCTCCGGAACTTGGCGGAAAATGGGGAACGGTGTGTCTTAACACTAGGTTTCCTCTTCCTACCCTGCTGCGTGCGGGATACAGCGTGAAGCTGATTAGATTTTTTATTTAAATTAAAGAATTTTTCATCAAAATATTGCTTATGTACTATACTATTTATTTTACTTATAATGTATAGTAAACTATAGTATACTATACATTATAGTATACTATTGGTTTCGAATTTGTTTTTGTATCGGATAGTCCATTTATCTAGGCTATATTATATAACATCAATTATTCAATGTAGCCGACGGTACATGAGTTATTAGTAGTGTGTTACATATTTATCATATTGAAAAGCCATCTGAATTTTTAAAATACAATAGTTTTTAACTTAATATAGAGTAAAAAAATATATATATTTAAGTACTTATATATCTAAGATTTCCGTAACATATATTTTATTTATTTTTTTCAGCTCCACGCTATATCCCCCATTTGACATGATACAACACAACGCCGCGCCTCGATATATATAAAAAAAGCCTAGAAATTAAATCAGCTTCACGCTGTATCGCGCACACAACAGGGTAGGCAGAGGGAACTTAGTGTTAAGACACTCCGTTTCCCCCTTTCCGCCGAACTTTGGAGGCATAGAGTTGAGTGGCGGAACTGAACGCCGCTCTTTGCCTCGAGACCAGAGCGAAGAAATAGAAATATAAATTTAAATAAATATTTCTTTTCCTCGAGTGGGGATCGAACCCATAACCGTCGCGTTACAGTCACACCCTTGTGCCCCTGGACCACGACAGCCTCCCCTGAGACCTCCCCTTGAGGCCGTCGTGGCCTAGAAATAAAAATATTAAATATTTCGTTTCTTCAAATGACAATCGAACACACCGATAGGTTGTGGGTTCTATTCTGTCGATTTGCTTACAGTCATACGCTTGTGCAGCAGCGCCACGGCCTCATTAAATTAATTAAAAGCGTAAAGCCTAAGCCTTATAATAGAGCTTGTAAAACTACATAAAACCATTTCTACTATGAACTAGTCCTTTATAAATGAAACCATATCCACAAAATCACCAAAGTAAATATTTATGTTAATATAATCAGAAGGCAACTTAATTATTTGGGGCTTAACGTAATTTTCCCAGTGACCGGAAACTCGGGTACACATAGAAATATTTTTCTTACAGGAAATTCGCTCATACATTTTGACGGAAAATATTATTAAGTTATTTGAATTATTAAGATTTTGATAAAACGAATCAGAATATGTTTTTTTTCGGCTTCACGCTGTAGCCTGCATGTAGCAGGATAGGCAGAGGGAGTCTAGAGTTAAGACACTCCGTAACCCACTTTTCGCTGAGTGTTGTGAGCTGTTGAGTGGCGGAACTCACCAGAGCGAAGGAATATTATAATAAGAATATGACTATTTAATACTTTTAGCAGTTATTAAATACTGAGAATTAAACAAAAGGAATGAAAGACTATAACTATTTCATACTTTTATTAGTTATCAAATATATATAAATAACTTGGATTTATTGAATAAATTTAGTTTTATTAGTAACAATAAGAGGTTTAGAAAACTGTTTTAATTTACCCTTTTCTTTTTAAAATTTGTAAATACATGGAATTATTAAACCTATTTGCATGTTTATTATTCTCTTCCATCTACTTAATGCACTTTTATCGAGCGTAGAAACGTATTTTTCGGAACGGCATTAGGGAAGGTATTTCCACTTCCTGTCCATTTGAGACATTGCGTACCGGATGGCAGTAAGCAACGTCGCATTACGTCTAAACAGACTGAGAAACGTATTTTTATATATTTATACTTAGTTGGTGTAGTTTCGGACTGCATGTCCTTGCGTTCTCGATTTTCCGCCCGAAATCGGAGGTAGAGTAATGAGCAGCGAAATACATTTTATCCACAATCCACAACAAAAATTAAAATATTTAATTTCTGCGAGGAATCATCAAACCCACAACCTATGTTTCTACAGTACGGGACTATTACGGCGCCCAATTATAGTATATATTATTAAAAATTAAATATTTTTTACATACGACGTAAACAATTGTATGTTTGACATCTCTGTAAGCCTTGTGAGTATTACATGTCTGTCTGCGGCATCGTATCTCCCAAACGGATGAACCGACCTTGTTTCTCCAGTGACATTTAAATTTATGTCCGCGCCTATCGTGTTTTGTTAGGCACGTCCCTATATTCATTCTTTGTCATGACATTTGAGTGGTGAAGCTTTAGAAAAATCTTCACACAAAAGATTCTTTACAGTGAAATTTTTAACATCTCTATCAAAATTTCAACGTAGCGAGATGAAATAGTGTGTTTTAATTTGCTAAAGCCCTTGAATATTTTATTAAAAAAAAATATAAGCTTCACGCTATATCCCGTACACAGCAGGGTACGTAGAGGGAACCTAGTGTTAAGTCACTCCGTTCCCCACTTTGAGCCGAATTCTGGAAGCATTGTGTGTTGAGTGGCGGAACTCAACGCCACGCTTTGCCTCGACACCAGAGCGATAAAATGAAAATATATATGTACAACCAGTCGATTATACAGTTACACTTTGTGCCCCTGCCCCACGACTGGTCTCAATTTTTTAACATCTCTATCAAAATTTCAACGTAGCGGCATGAAATAGCGTGTTTTAGTTTGCTAAAGCCCTTGAATATTTTATGAGAGAGTTAAATATAGATATTCTAATAGTAGTTAGTATCTTATAATTATGACGATTATATATTTTTTATTTTCCCCACATAGCATGGTAGGCATGGTAGGGACCCTGGGCATCTAGTGCTAAGATACACTTTCCGTCACGTTCTTGAGGCACTATATGTTGAGAGGCGGCGTTCTACACCACTTTGTCTCTTTGTCTAGTCCCCAAGTGAGAATCGAACCTACGACCTATCGCGCTTACAGTCGCATAAGACACAAGCGCCTGACTACGCGGCAACGATCAACGCGTAATGCCTCAAGACTTTGGCAGAAAGAGGGGAACAGAAGTGTCTTAATTCGAACAGAGTGTCTTAACACTAGGTTTCAGATTCCCCCTACCTACTTTGCTATGTGCAAGATACAGGGTGAAACTAATAAAAAAAGATTATTACATTATACATCGAGATTTTTATCTGATTCAAACAAGTAGAATATTTGAAACGCACTACAGGAATAATTAATTTATGTTAATTTTTATTTAAAGAGTATCCAATCTATAGAATAATGAATATTGCCGCCTCGTAAAGCATATATTGACAGTGGATACCACTCATAGTGTTATTAACTTTTTAATAATTTAAATTTACGTACATATTATTTATTTAATATACTTAATACATACAATTATAGTTTTACAGAGATACTCGTACATTATAATTGTATATTATTTATATAGATTTAAGCCCTTGTGGCGCAGGGGCACAAGCGAGAGATTGTACACGTGACGGGTTCGATTATCAATCGGGGCAATTAAATATTTATTATTATCATTTTCTTGCTCTTGTGACGAGGCGAGGTGCTGCGTTGAGTTGCGCCACTCAACACGCAATATTTCGAGAATTCGGAGTAGATCAAAGGAGTGGAAGTGTCCTAAGGGAAACGGGGTGGGAGTATGCTAACACTAGGTTCCCAGGTTTCCTGTGTTTACCCAGCTACATGCAAGATTTTTTTTATTTGTGTACGCCATGCTTGTGGGTTCAACTTCCGCTCGTTTTTCATAGTGTTTATAATTTAAAATGAGTTCTTCCTAGATAGAATATTTCAATACATAGTTTAAAATTTAAAAAAGCCACAATGGCGCTGCGGCACAGTTTCTAATTGTAATTGCTAAATTGCATATTCGATTCCCTCTTAATGAAAGAATGATTCTCATTTTCTTGCTCTGGTAACAAGACCAATACGCAATGTTACAAAATTTCACGTTTCACAAACGTGAAATTTTGTAACATTTTTCATTTTTGTAGAGAATTTACGGCTAATACACTCCATTCTCCGTTTAAACGTTGTATATATGAAAAAAAATCTTATAATAAGTAATAGAAGACTAGTACTTTGAAAGTTTAAACGTTAAAACACAGCTTATATTTAAGGAGGTTGGTTAATGTGGTTTATCGATTTTCTTAATTAAGTAAAACAGGGCATAATCTATTCACAGATGCTGTTAGAATAGAAGGCGGCGAACTTTTACTGAGCCTTTAAATGGTCAAGTAAAAATAAATATTTACTGAACGGTTTCTATCATTTGTTAACTAATATAATTTATTATAAACGATGATTGTGGATTCAATTAAAATATATTGATCAAAAAAAGTATATGAGGTGTAACTGTAAACGCGACTGGTTATGGGTTCGATCCCCACTCGAGGTAATGAAATATTTACTTAAATTTATATTTCCTTCTCTTCCTTCTCTTTTGGGAGACATTTCCAATGGGAAACGAGTTCCTAAAAAGCCACACATCTGTTCATAGTCTTTAGACTGATGTTATCTAACATTATATATATAGTATGATGATATATATATAGTATGAGGCGCTCCGCTTAGCAGACACTCCGTTTTCTGGTTTTCACTTATTTTTTGGCACATTGCGTCCTAAGTGGCGGAATCCAACCACATTTTGTCTTGTTATCAGAGCGAGGATATGAAAATAATTAATTCTCCCCAGTAGGATTCAAATCCACAACCATCGCGTTCATAGATAAACGCTGTAAACTGTGTCACTGCGCCACAACGGCCTATTTTTTAATACGAACATCACACTGAAATTTCATAGAACCTCCAATCATGAAAACGTCAAAATTACATTCATTTACTTCAATTTTAAAAGCTATCTCGGTTCGTCCAAATGCAGTCTACGAAGAAAAAAAAAACTGACCCAGTCAGCCAGTTAGTTGGCTTCCACTACAATTTTCTTCTTCGAGAACATAAAATAGATTGTGTCGTGTGCACTTGCTGGCGTGTAAAGTACTCTACAATAGGATTGCATGGATATTCAATTTAAAAAGCCTTACCTATTTGTCGCTTCGCTCTTTCCTTTTTTAAGCCGTAATGCGGTCTTTTTGCACGTATAGCTTCTTTTCTTCTCGCCCATCGCTCACCACCTAGAAATAGATTCGTTACTTTAGTTTGAAAATTAATATTAAAAACAACATCACGGATAAATTTGGTTTTAAGTTAATATTTTATTATAGTATTATTTTTTTTACTTTTTTATCCGAATCTGAGTTAATTTTGTTGTTACTCGTTATTTTATACCTACATTACACGTACCACTTCCACTTACTGAAAGAAATAAATCTTTTTAGAGACAATTTTTTTGTTGTGAACAAAAGTTATGATTGCTTTTCTTTTACATATATGTTTAGTGTTGTAATAAAGTATACAATAATATCTTGATAGACGTGGCCATCGTGGCCCAAAACGTCGTCTTAAACATGACTGTTGTGAGTGGCGTTGAGTTCCGCCACTTAAGATGCAATATCCAGAATTCGGAAGGAAAACGGAGAACGTTTATTGCCTTCTCTGTTTTTTTTCTACAATAAGTTCTATCTGTCTATGGAATCTTTTCTCTGACTAGACTAAAATAAACAATGCACACTGTCAGTAACATAAATATCTCTAAGAGAATATTCATATCGTATTCCTTTATAATAATACCCATGAGCGTATAATGTGCATGTTAGATATCAAGTATCAAAAGTGCTGCGCTTTGCCTCGACATCAAAGCGAAGAAATTATAATATTAAATATTTCATATCCTGTGGGAATCGAACTCACAACCTCTCGCATTTATGTTCACACGTTTGCGCCTCTACGCCATGACTGGCCTATTATAATTTCTTATTTTGAATAAGGTTAGTTACTTCGACTTCAAGGCTAGCTTTAAAAGTATTTTGTGAAGTATAATTTATCTCTGATATATACTAAAATAATACTAACATATCTTTTACAACAAGTTTTGAGAATTAAAAACAGATACATATTTTTATAATGCAAAGTTTAAACTGATTAATCTAAATGTTACTTTTTTAATTGTTAAATTATATATTTTTTTTGTGTGATCC
Source organism: Heliconius erato x Heliconius himera (assembly GCA_013421005.1). Lineage (NCBI taxonomy): Eukaryota > Metazoa > Arthropoda > Insecta > Lepidoptera > Nymphalidae > Heliconius > Heliconius erato x Heliconius himera. The sequence continues at coordinate 8,349 of JAATLQ010037494.1, forward strand.
TTTTTTAAAACTAAATGACTTGAAATTCTTTTTGCATGTATTTAATTTAAAAAATTAATTAAAAAACCCCCTGCCAGGATAACGAGTGGAGTTTGTGCGACATATCACCACCAATGGGGTGAGATCGCGTGCCGCTGTTTGCATGTATAATGAAGTTTTGGCCCGATTTGCGGCTCAAATGCATTTACATGTTTACGACTAATTATTACTATATAATAGCTGTATTGTTTTTCTTTACACGCCAGGAAATTATATTTTGTTGAGATTATTTTTTTATATTTTTAATTGGTAGCTTAATTTAAATATCATTAACTTTTTTAATTGGCCCATCGTGGTGCAGGGGCACAAGGTGTGACTGTAAATGCGACTGATTGTGCGTTCTATCCCCAATCGAGGAAATTAAATATTTATTTCAATTTATATTTTCATTTCTGGTATCAAGGCAAAAGCGCGACGTGCAGTTCCGCCACTCCACACACAATGCCTCCACAATTCCGGTGGGCGGAAAGTGTGAAGCTGATTTGTTATTTTTTTTTTTTGTTTTTAACATATTATTATTAATTTAGTAATATTAATTTTATATATATTAAATTGTCGGACTAAAGTCAATTTTATTTGTATTCCTATTTCGTAAGTTAGTTATACATATTAAGCTGTCAAAGCTTCAAATGTCAAGTTAAAAAGCTAAATATTTAAGACATTAAACAAAATCATTTGGAAATTTTTGTTATGCACCACGTTTTGTATTAACGCATTAATATCTAGGTTAGATTTATAACTAGGTTTTTTTATTTTGTAGAATTATTTTAAGATCAATCTTAAGAAGTATCTGTTTCGAATTAAACAAATATTTTTATGTGGAATTATGCATCAAATCTATGGTCCTATAACATATCACATTATTATGTAGTTTTTATTTTAAACTAGCGGACCCGGACGCGGCTTCGCCCGCTTAAACTTTACGAATGCTTATTAGATATATTTAGGAAATTGTTTTTGAAAATATCTAACTAATTTAAATGAAAAAATATAAGTAAACGTAACCAAAGTAAAATATTAATAAAAAAACTAAACAAAACCAGCTACATTATTAATATTATCAAAGTAAAATAAATATTTAAAAGAATTAAAATTAAATGTGTTGTGCTGTTTTTGCAAGTACATGTGGTTATTTACATAATACTCAAATACAATAATAAAAAAAAAAAAAAAATTATATCTGTCTGCCTTTCTATTACCCGAAGCTAATATCCAGCATAACTGAACTAATTTTTATTGGACTTCAGTGATCGATTTTACTGATTTAAAAATCTTTTTACTCGTTTTCCTTGCGCGCGTACATAGATAATATATCTAATAACTAAAGTCCTTTCTACATTAAATATGATAAGTTTTGCGAGCAATATCAAATAAAATCCCTTTATTAAGTGTATAACAACGGTATAGATAACCGTCCAACCGAGATGAAATAACCAACAATTCTCTCCTTAATACTTAAATAATATTATGCCGATGCCGCGCCGGGCCGCAACTTACACCACACCAAGAAATTAATGAAAATTTCGGATCAGTGACATCTCCTTCATTATTTATTAGAATGTTTGTATAACATTAGTAAACTATAATTTCAATCTAGATGAAATGCTAAAAGTGACTATTATATTCATTTTCATAAGGATCAATATCAAATTATAGAAAATACATACAACAAAAACCCGATAAATATAAAGTAAATTAATTAAAATGGTTACTTGTTGTTACTGTGTTACTTTGCTAAAGCTTCAGAGACAAACATGGTATGTGTATCGCGGACTTTTTTAAACATTATTTAAAGGACAATATTTTTGTAAAACATTATTTTTATGTATCTCATAAGGTTGAGTCGGCGCACGCCATGTATGCGTTAAGCAAGCTCATTTTGGGTGACGTTTGCTTATAACAACAAATAAACTTTCCAAACCGTTGCTTAGCAACGGTCGGGTGAAAAATATTTTAATATATTAGTATATATCGACAATATTACAAATATGAGAAAAAAAAGTAACCTATGTTCATCCGAAGACCCTGAAGTATCTCTGTATGAGTATTTTATTACAATAGAATTAGCGGTTTGGCCCTGATTGCGGCACAGACAGACAGACAGACAGAGTTACTTTCGAATTTATAATATAGGTATGGATAACTATAGAAAATGTGGTCATTGTTAGAGTGCGAAAATGTATCGTTAATCATCTAAAGTTACTATTTAATAAAAATAAATCTTTGTTCTATTTTGTATAAGAAGTAAGTCATAAGAAATTTGAACAAGTTATATTAGAGAGCAGATCAAGTTATATTACAAGGACGTCAATAAAGGTAACAAGACAAAGATTTCAGAGAACTTCGACATGAAGATTTCACTGTACATACCATTCTAATTTTATTTTACTACTAATTTAGGAGTAATTTATTTTGTTCCTATTTTATCTGTTAAAAATTATACTTATTTAAAGATCAATAATATTATTATCAAATAATTAAATAAGTTATTAGTTGGTTCTAAAAAGGATAAAATTTTTATTGGATCTGGATGTGATCCTTTCTTAATTGGGTAAAGGTAGCGTAGAATATTAATTCATATGAATATTTAACATACGTTTAGTAGACGTCTAGACGTGCATCAGACGTTTGATTAGCTCCATTAGTTCGAACAGTGGTATTTATAATTTTATTACTTTTGATTTATATATTTTAAGTCACATTTGGGTTTTATAAATTCATTATGTATCTCCCATATGTTTTTGGGCAATCTAAGAAAATTGCGTATATTATAAAGTTTCCTTCTAAAACTTTAACAAAGTGGAATTCGAACCTGTGTCTAAAGCAAACCGACATACATATTAAGCTATACGTTCTTATCAAACTACGTTAATATTCTTATACTTATATTACAACTTATTTTTTGTTGCTGGCACCTTTATAAAGAAAATTTTGAATGTATGTGAATAACACTTTAAAAATATTAACATAAAATATTGACTTAACAATTTTTTGTAACAGATTTGTATGATAGTCGATATAGATTGTGGCAAAGGAAACCTAGTGCTAAGACACTCATGTTTCCACAATATGGATCCACCGAATTCTACATGGCATGGTGTGCTAAGTGACGGAACTCCACGCCGCTCTTTGCCTCGGCACCAGAGCGATGAAATGGATTTTAAATTTAAATAAATATATCATTTCCTCGAGTGGGGATCGAACCCACAACCAGTCACGTTTACAATCACACTTTGTGCCCCTGCGCCTCGACTAGTTTCTAATTATGTATGTAATTTAATGTAGGTAATTCTCTATTAATTAGTATCGACTGTGGCAATTTAGCAAAGTTTATTTTACCAATATCGTGTGGAATGGACAACACATAAAATGGATTGTTCAGTAAACACGCATAGCTACAATAAATTACTTGAACCAACATTAGTATCTAAAATACGAGCATTCCGTTGATTTGCTTAGACAAGTTTAGAATTTGCTTAGTTTGAACTACTTTAAAAAAAATGAGATACAAATAAAATATGTATAAAAGTTGTAAAAATAAAAACTGGTTAAGTGCGAGCGGACTCGCCCACCGAGGGTTTCGTAAAATTTCATGATTGTAAGTCAAAGATAAATATAACTTATATAAATGACATACTTAAGATTGCAGGCATATCCACTTATTTTGTATAAAATGCAATACAAATATCAATACAATACATCTTATTTGTATTGTAAATTCTCACTTCGTGCCAAATTTCAAGTGTAGGTCCACGGGAAGTACCTTATAGGTTTTGATTACGGAATTGGAACCCGCATCTCTTGGAAACCGTCCAACCATCTCTGTAGTGTGATTTTTATAAATTTCCAGTACCCAAAGATGTAATTTTTTATATATTTTTTTTATATTTTTGGAGAGTTATACCACACTTACGTAAGAAAAAAAAATAAAACTACTATATAATATATAGTAGTTTTATTTTTTTATTATTTGGTTTTATTCTTTTTTCTATTGTAAGATAACCTTGGTATAATAAGATGACATATTTACAAGTATCGATCAAGAAGATCCTACAACTTAAGCAAGCTTTTCGTCATCATGCATATAAATCGGAGGTAAAATTAAGTGGTTGAAAAATCGATGAAACTTAATGTATGCAATATGACCAGCTGGTCATGGCAAGCAGTAAGGTATACTTTATACTTGGTAACTTTATCTTATGAAAGAAGAAAAAAAAGAAAAAAAAATTGCCTTCGTTGTGTAATTTTTTTAGTTTTAAGTTAAATTACTCAAAATATTTTTATATCATAGTCGTGTTTGTTTTTGTGTTTGTCTGTAGAATGATTGTTCGGATGAACGCGCTAACCTCAAGAACAGCTGCTTCGAATTGAAAAAAATATTTATGTATTATATAGTCCAACTATTAAGGAGTGCTATGGTTTATATTACATGGTAAATTGCTCGATGTAACCCCGTATTTGAGGTGTGTCATATAAAATTATTAGTTATTCCCACCGTTGACTACACACATATATATAATAAAGAAATGGACAATAAAATAGAAACTTATATCTCTATTATCAGCAAAATTGGTAAGCGTAAAAACGTAAAATAAAAAAGATGAGACTAAAAACATCGTTTGAGCTTGATTTTTTTATAACAGAGTGCCCACAAATTACTTAATTCGTTTGACCATTTTTTAAATTTGATAAAAAAAAAACATTTTGTCTTCTTCCCGAGTCGTCTCAGAGCAAGATAACGTCACAGTAACAAATCAATCTTCATAATTTTCTTCTTGATGGTAAATCCCAAATTGGGCCTAAAAAGTTATCTGTTCATATTTTTTTTTTACTTTCAACTCATAGTGACAAAACTTCAATATTTTATTGTTTTTTATATTAATTATTTATATTTTTTTTCATTTCAATAAAACAATTATCACAACTGTGTAAAATGTTTCATTTTGATATTATTCTACAAAACTTAAATACTATCGAATGGCTATTTTGCATAATGCTCCTAGTATTTTATAACAATAACTTGGTTATTTTTCCTTTTTTTTAGCTTCACACTGTATACATAGCAGGGTAGGCAGAGGGAACCTGGGAATCTAACGTTAAGATATTTAATTCCCATTAAGACACTTCCATTTCCCACTTACCTCCGAATTCTGAAGTCATTGCATGTTTAGTTTTAGAACTCAGCGAAAAATTATCAAGCGGAAATCGAGCCCACAACCTGTCGCGTACTGTAGTCGCATGCTTGTGCCCCTGCCTGCGCCACGAAGGTCTCTACTATCTATATATATAAAAGGACTTGTGCTGACTGACTGAGGTAAGACGCACGCAGAGCCGTAACCGCTGATGGTAGAAACGTGAAATTTGGGCAGATATTTATTTTCATATTCTGGACATCCACTAAGAAGGGAATTTGAAAAATTTTAACCCTAAAGGGATGATATAGGGGTTAAAAGTTTGTATGGAAAACATTTTTAATCTGTACCGATTTTTATAAAATTTGAAATTCAGACTCTTAAAAATATTTCATTGAATACGTGTTTCATGGTTTTTAAAAATTCACCCCCTAAGAGTTCAAATAAGGGGTTGAAAGTTTATATGGAAAAATCTTTAAATTGCCACCGATTTTTATAAAAAAATAAATTCAGACTGTTAAAAATATTTTATTGAACACGTGTTTCGTGGTTTTTTTAGAATTCACTCCTAATAAGCGGGCGAAGCCGCGCCCGCCCTCTAGTATAATATATTCATAGATCAATTATAGTACGTAAAAAAAATTCAATTAATTTTATACTAAATATATTACTATAAAATTATTATTATAGTTACCTATACATAAGATACATAATGAATTAAGTACCTATATTCATAAACTGTATAAATGATTGAATACGATCGTAAAACTTGGAGCGACTCGATTTGTAATAAAACTTCAATAGCGCTTATCGATTCGCACAATATGAATTTTTCGAGTGAGTTTGGGATATTGACTATTGCTTGATGTATGAAATATAGAAATATTGGAGAATATTTACTTTTTTATCCGTTTATTACATTAAGTTTAGGATAAGATATTGACATATTTGTGTAGAGCAAACTTTTTTTTAACTAATTTGTCATGTTTTTTTGTTGTTTAAAAATGTGAATTAATATGAATCTTATAATATTTGAAATCATATAAAATTTTGAATAGAATATATTATTTCTCCCTTTCTCTACCTTAGCTTTACGTATCCCGTATGTAGCAGGCCTTCTGGACGCCTTGCGTGTTAAGTGTTGGAACTCAACGCCGCGCTTTAACACGTTCCCAGGAGTAAAAAATTAAAATATTAAATATTTCACTTCCTCAAGTGGGCATCGAACCCACAACCTGTCGAGCTTACAGTCACACTCTTGTACCCCTGCGCCACACCTGGCCTCAGCAAAATATATTATCTTTTTACCTACAATAAAAATAAATAAAATTATGATAATAGGGTCTTTTAGTATACTTCATTATACAGTACGAAATTTAAACAAATATATTCAGATGCAGTTGTTTCTATATGTAAATAATTTCTTGGATCTACTTCCATGCTAGATTTTATTACAAAAAGGAAAGCTTTTATGAGAAATTCTTTCCTTTTTTTAACAAAAACTTACTAAATATTGTGATAGAGACTATGCTATTTTAAATTTAAAAAAAAAATAATAAATATCTCAATTCGAACGAGTAGTTCTTGTGATTAGCTCGTGCAACCGAACAAAATCTTCAGCTATATAATATTAATTTACAAGTGGAATTAATTACAAAATCTAATATGCTAAAGAAATGAAAAAGTTAATAGATAAGTACTATTTTTTAAACATTTTTAAAGTGTTCCACTGTGTCCACACTTAGTGGTCAGAGCGCCTGGTCGGGTTCCAGGAGGCACGGGTTCGAGTCCCGCTGCGTTCAAATTTTTATACACACATTATTATTACACAAATTCAAGGAAACGAGATGCCTAAAAGCAATTTGCATCTAGATCAATGTATTCTAAAATCAACTGAAGTTCCTTCGCTGGGGAGGTATCTATCTGAGCAGAACTCAAACGTTTGTGACATGAATGCTAATTTGCCAGCGAGTTGGCTGCCGGCCTATATATTTCAAACTGACATAACCAAGTTTCGTACCTACAGGAGTTAGTTTATTACTATAAATTTTGAACTTATGGCCTGTGAAATTGTGATTTTCTCAATAAAATTGCACAGATATTATATAAATGTATTATTTCAATATTAAACTAATATATTCTTAATATAATAAATGCGAAAGTTAATCGGCAATTAAAACTCTAAATGGAATTCGATGTCATCTATTTAAAATAAAAGCATGCTTTCAACTAATTTGAATTTCAGTACTTCATATAGTTTTTAGATACAATTCAAAGTAATATAAAACAAAAATAAAACTTTTATAATTCTAAATTTGTAAAAAACATGTTAGGTTCAGTCAGAGGCCAGTCATGGCGCAGGGGCACAAAGTGTGACTGTAATATCGACTGGTTGTGGGTTCCATCCCCACTCTGGGAAATAAAATATTATTTACGTTTATATTTTCATTTCTTCGCTCTGGTGTCGAGGCAAAGGGCGGCGTTGAGCTCGCCACTCAACACGCAACGCCTCCAGAATTCGGCGGAAAGTGGGGAACGGAGTGTCTTAACACTAGGTTATCTCTGCCTACCCTGTAGTGAGCAGGATACAGCGTGAAATTGATAAAAAAAAAAGTTATAAATAAATATACATTACAGAAGTATACCTCTCGCCAACTTGCTATTCCCCGCAAAAATGTTCCTATGAACTAAGAATAAAAATTGTAATAACTATAGTTTTGAGGTGACAACATAAGAACGTATAGCATAATTGGTTTAAGCGGTTGGATGAAGTCCAAGGTATGTTCAAATTAACTTCAAAACTTTTAAATGAAATGAATCATATAATTATATATAAATTATTTTGAGACCGTCATGGCCCAGGGCACAAATGTGTGACTGTAAACGCGACGGTTGTAGGTTCGATTATCATTATTCGGGAGAATTAAATATTTAATATTTTAATTCTCTCGCTCTTCAAGTTATTTATGCGCGGGATCACACTCTGTTATGCCCCTTACCCTGCTGCCCACCCTGATGCGTGCGGATACCGCGTGAAGCTAAAAAACAATAAAAAATACATTATAATTTTTGACTGTGCAATAAAAACTCTTGCTAGTATCCAAATTTTCAATGACACTATAAAGTATAAAACAACAATAAAAATGTGTGAACGTAGTTTATATTCATAAAATTGTTTTCATTTATTAGGGCTCCGTACTTTAAAAGGAAAAATGGAATCTTTATAGGAACACTGTTGTCCGTTTGGAAATATCATTTACCTCGAGATCACGTGGAGGTATTAAGCTGACATTCATATGAAATATTCAAGTATACGGTCACTTAGATCATAGAAAAAATTAAGCTTCTTGATCAATGTATGGTTACAAAGATAGGTTTTTGTTGCATTTTAAATTAAATTTTTCGTATAATCATAAAAACCTATAAGGTACATCCAGTGGATCTCTCTTATTGGCACGAAGTGAGAACTTACAATACAAATAAAGTGTAAACACAAAATTAAGTTTGTCAACTTTATTCCTAACAGTTATTACTCGTAGACCTATAATTATAAAATTAGGCAAAAAGTAAAAACTTGAACATATTAAATTTATAATCCGGGATATGAAAATTTATATATTTCATTTTATGCGTACTTAAGTTTGTTAATTTTAATAAATTATTGCCGTTCATCTACAGTATTGAAATTGGTACGGAACCCTCGGTGGGCGAGTCCGAATCGCACTTGACTGATTTTTGTATTATTGCATTGAAATCTGTATTGTATATTCATATTTAATTTTAAAATTATATATATTTTAGCGAACGAAATAAATTTGTTTTTAACTTCACACTGTATTTATATCAAGACATTTTTTTATAATAGTTAAAACATTCTATTCTTCACTCTATACACGAAAAATTTAATGTTAAGCAGTTTAGGGAAATTAATAAAAAGGAACTTTAATTATACCTCTGACTGAAAATCGATCCCACAACCATTGCTTACATTCAAATACTGTCCCATTGCACCGCGAAGACCTCTTAAAAAATACATTAATATAATAAATAGTAATAATAAAAATTATTTACAATAATTAAAATGCAAAGTAACAATAACAAGAAAAAATCGAATGCCAAGTAGAAACTCTTCATGTTTATTTATCCATGAAAAAGCATACCTGTGGAGCAAGTGGAACAAATAACAAACATATATGGAACAGTCCTTCAGATCTGAAGTATTATGTAGAAGACTTACTTTGTTTTATTAATTAATAATATCTTTATTTTTAAATTATAAAACAAAGTAAGTCTTCTACATAATACTTCAGATCATCAGAAATTTCTTTATTTTATGAGTGGCATATACACTCACACTATAATTGTAGAATTATAAAAATATTTTGAGGACTTATATGGGCAGACTCGACCGGATCATTACCACCCCCGGCATTTAAAACCGGCGTGAAGTAGTGGATTTATGCCACTGCGTTTCGCATCAGGTTATGCCGGGCTCCGGCGCCCAATCCACCTTAAAGCCCGGCAACGCACCTGTAGCTCCTCTGGTGTTGCACGGGGTCGTGGGCGGCGGTAATCATTACCATTAAGTGATCCGAACGCTTGTTTGCCTTATCTTTTCCATAAAAAAAAGTATATGGGATCGAATCCATAATCTTTGTGTTAAAGTCACGCCTTTGTGTCCCTACGCCATGACGGCCTCATAAATGGCCTTGTTTTCTATAACAGATCCGACTAACTACAAGCATATTGGTATTATCTTCTTTCAAAAGTGATGGAGAGCATTTTCGTCCTTTTTTTGATAAGTTCTACGTCATACTTTTGCCTACCAAAGGCAGGAAATGAAAATAATTTAAATATAATATTTTCCCTAAACCAACCTATAACGATTGCGTTTACAGTCAGCTGCTATCTTACTGCGCCACAACGGCTTCACCAATCTACTACACAAATATAAAAAACCATTAGAGTATACCGTGTGCACAGAAAGAAACATTCAATTTAAAGCCAGTGTCAGCCTGTGCTGAAGTTTCAGATATATTTATGGGTCTCTAGAATAGAGAGTCAATTTACAAAACAGTGTTCAGGTAGAAATCGTATTGGATTTCAATTTAACTTTTTTATTTATTAAAATTGTCTCTTTTTAACCCATGTATTCGTGAAATTTGTTGAGTAGTATGTTGTTGAGAAGAGAATTTACATAGAAGAAAGTTAAGAGCTACTCAATTTGCACATATACTAACCTCATTCCTTTTTTAAGGCCTACTATTTCAATGTATGTAATCCGTAGACGAACGCAGGTTACCGACATAGCTCTCAAAATCTGCAAGCTGAAGTGGCAATGGGCAGGCCATATTGTCAGGAGGACTGACGACCGATAGGGAAGAAAAATCCTCGAATGGCGGTCACGTCTCGGCTAAAGGAGTACAGGCCGCCCTCCAGCCATGTGGACCGACGACTTAAAGAAGACAGCGGGAATCCGCTGGATTCAGAGGGCGCAGGACCGGGCGGAGTGGCGAGCATTAGGGGAGGCTTATGTCCAGCAGTGGACTTTGAAAGGCTGATGGATGATTTCAATGTATTCTTTTTCATCGATGAACAAAGTCGCAGCATAAATATGCTTAAATCTTTTCAACTTAGAGGCTTAATACGCAAAATGCTTACAAGGTGAGGATAACAAAGGTTTGTAGTGTTATCTTGTAAAAAAACTTACTTTTGTGGACTCGCACGCTACCGGAAAATAACGAAATATCCATAATTGTGTCGTTCAACTGTGCTTGTGCCTTCCTCAACCATAAAATTAGTTCTAAATTGAAGATAATATGGTATTAACTTAACTTAGCTTCACGCTGTATATCTAGCAGGACAGTCAGAGAGAACCGACGTTCATGTTAATACATGAACGTCGAGACTATGAGTGATGAAATGGTAAAAGATGGTATTCGTTTTCAAATATTATGATATTCATAGATATTATTAAATCAATATTATCAAATTTATAATTTATCTCAGTTCATTCAAACTTCCAGCTTTTCATCACAGCTAAAGTACATTTTAGTTTATACAAGATAATTTTAGTAGCGTAAATAATCTTTCATCTAGTTTTGCCTTTTCAGTGGCGAGAGATTTGTATCAAATTCAATGCAGGTAAGTAAAAAGTCGGTTATATAAAATACATGTAAAATTTCAATATAAATTATATTTAAATTATTAAATTATTCTTTCATTTTCTGCTTATTTTTAAATAGGTTCATTACATGTTAAGTGACAGCTTGTTTGACCTGGCTAAGAAAAAGAAATGAAAATATACTTTTGAGTGAATTTAAAATTTAAAAATTAGTAAAAATTTTTACTTGTTACAAGAAAAATAACAAATCAAACATAACATTTTATAAAACATGGGTAATACTTGTAAAATCAACATAATCCACGTGTAATAGCTAGTATGCCACTTAAATGTCTTGATTAAAGCCGGTATAAAGAACTTCTAGGCTTTGTATACATAACATATAAATACACATACACTACAAAGCTTCTTATTTTAAAGATATGTTAATTAACATTTTAATATCAGGTTTTTACTAAACTTTTGAATAACAAATAAATGAATGAATAATATTTCGTGAATAATTGTCGATTTCTAACCTCTATCGAATTAATGATGTAATTATATTTTTAGTAACGAAACCTGTACCCAGACGGACCCTTCGTTTTGCAACGTGGAGTATTGGCTCTCTAACCTGCAGATGTGAGAAATCTCGCAGATGTGCTCATGAGACGTCGGGTCCAGTCTGCTTTTCTCTAGACAACTCGCTGGAAGGGTAACAAGTCATGTAACATCGGACAGGATTAGCGGCTTATATACACTTTGTCAAATTCAGGTAAAAAACGGTGTGGCCGTAGTGCTATTTAAACGATCAAGTCGGTAAGGCTGCTGAGCCGTATGAACGTTTTCACGGGAATTGAATACGGTCTTCGCAATACACAGTGAGAAAATATTCTGAAAATCTGTATTGCGTCTGATCTGGCTGTCGTGAATACCTATATTGAGATTATCAGAGATATGTACCAAGACTCTGTTTCTATGGTTAGGACTGTTCTTGGCAATATTAGTATTCCTAAACCCTTCCAGATTACAGTAGACATTCACCAGGGCTCTTACGCTCAATATTAATAATTATTTGAATTGACTATTGACACAAGTGTTTAATAACTACCATTATCAATTATTCATATTGTCTTAATTGGAACGGAGTGTCTTAACACTACGTTACCTCTGCCTACTTTGTTGTATGCGTGATACAGCGTGGAGCCATTAAATAAACTTTCAATAAAAATAAATAATAAATAGAAATTATTACTGTAGATAATTTAGATAATAAAACATCATTTGTCCATTTACGCTTCGATCAAATACGGACTTATACAAACATAATGGAAATTTCCATCAAACATTGCATAACTCAGATCATACAATCATAACCACCAGAATGGTGAACAAACATTAATATTGATTCAATCGTTATTAGTTGCCCAAACAAGCTATATTACTGTCAAAATGAATTTAATACTTATATTTACTTACATACTCGTATGTAAATAATATTTTATTAATATGACGGATAATTTGATCAACGAGATGTATATTTTTTTAGGTATTATTTTTTTCCAGTTAGGTATTATTTTTTTAAGGCCAGTCGTGGCGCAGCGGCACGAGGTGTGACTGTAAAACCGACTGGTTGTGGGTTCGATCCCACTCGAGAAGATAAAATATTTACTTAAATTTATATTTTAATGTGTTCGCTCTGGTGTCGAGGCTAAGCGCGGCGCGGCGTTGAGTTCTGCCACTCAACACGCAATGCCCCCAGAATTCGGCAGAAAGTGGGGAACGGAGTGTCTTAACACTAGCCTTCCCTCTGCCTACCCTACTGTGTGAGGGATACAGCGTGAAGCTGATTTGATTTGATTTAATTTTTATTATTTTTTTCACTTATTTCTCGCATATAAAGTAGTTAGGCCCGTGTTTATAAGCCGCTCTCATATCTGAGATAGATCTTGAGATGGCGTTTTCATTTACAAATTATATATCTATTAATGAAAACAGCATTTCAAGATCGATCTAAGATTTGAACGATTTATAAATACTAGCCCCAGTGTAAAGATACTCGTTCTGCATTATAATATTACCGACAATTACTCTTTTAATTATGACATTACACTTAAAAAGATGATGTAAAATATACTAAATTTTCTTCAGCGATAAATTAAGAACCAACGTTAATGTTCATAACTTATCTAACATAAAAATATTCCAGATGGGTGGGAAATTTAGAATTGAGCTGTCACTAAGTTACACATAACGTAGCTGCTGTCTACATCCCTAATAAGCTGTTTAATATAAAAATCATTGGATTTGCCGTGTCTTATTAAAATAGATTTTTCTTTACTACCATATTATTTTAATTCTATAATCATTACATTTTCGTAATTGATAAGGTTACAGCGTAAAAGTTATTGTTACAGCAACATATATTATATTTGCACCTGTTCCTTCAGCCATTAAAGGGTTATTTCTTTCTACGCCTATCGCTCCTGGGGCTTTGTACAACCGACGACGACAAAAATATGAAAAATATAATAAATATTACTCTAAGCCTGAATGCGAGTAAGACAGCAGTTCTGGTATTTGAAAAAAAAATGAAGAAAAGACAGAATGCAACAGATATTGGAACAAGTTAATGAAGTAGTATATTTAGGAAGTATTTTCAGAACAGATGGTAACGAAAAGGCGTGGTGCGACGAATGTCATGGTGGGAATAAAGAGAAACGTGCTTAGTTGGTTTGGACACGTCGAACGAATGAGTGACGAAATAAAGGCGAAAAAAAGTTATTACGGAACAGTGAGCGGTAAGAGAGGTAGGGGGAGACCTCAATTGACCTTCCAAAACACTGTGTCGAAGATAACGCAGGCAAGGTCACGTAAAAATCATGAGGACTCCTCGAAGGGTCTCCTCGAAGGGGATAAAGAGGTTGATGATAGTGGACGAGGCGGAAGGGGTATGTAGAGACCGTAGCGTTTGGCGCTCTGTTCGTTCTGACTACACCCAGCTAGAGATACAAAGGGAAACTAGTTTAGTTTAGTTTTATTAAACTTGCCTAAGTGAGATATCGAAAGTCGAAACACAGCATATGCATATTTTAAAAATATATTCTACTCAAACAAGTAGATCAAAAATATTAGGCATCAGTTGGATTTTCATATACAAAGTTATGAAATCTTTTCAATGGTCAATAGAAGTGAAGATTGGAACGTTTATAAAAGGCACCCTTTTGCAATACTCTCTATTCTTCGAAAACTCGTATGAGAATAGTCGCAATCCAAGTAATACGACTATATAGGGTGGATTTATATGTTATTTCATAAATGCAAGCGGACAAATACTTTCGAAGAGTTCAAGTAGGATAACGACTACATACAATAATACCAAAATCAGTTTTTGTGCATCTTTTACAATTTGAGAAAAATTACACTATTTAATATTATGTGCCCATTATGCATGCTAGATAGATATGTTTGTATAGACTCTTGCTAATTAAACTGAAGCTTAAATAAATTTTATGACTTTTAATTATTGTTCACATAATCGATAAAATTTTTTTTTACTTATCAGGAAAGGGACAAGCCGCAGCGTTAAAGTTGGAATAATTAATTCTCACAAGACATAGTACGGCGTCCAATCCCGCCGAATACAGAATGTCTTGACAGTATGTGTCATCCATACACTCTGCTTTATGTAGTGTAAAATATTAAACCTTATTTAATTTAGATAGTTCTTAGCCGATGGCAGGGGACTAGCGTGGGCTTGTAAACGCGTTGAATAATGTCGTATGCAGGCCAGTCGTGGCGCAGCGGCACAAAGTGTAACTGTAAACGCGACTGGTTGTGGGTTCAATCTCCACTCGACGAGATGAAATATTTACTTAAATTTACATCTCCATTTCTTCGCTCTGGTGTCGAGGCTAAGCGCGGCGTTGAGTTCTACCATTCAACACGCAATGCCTCCAAAATTCGGCAGAAAGTGGGGAACGGAGTGTCTTCACACTAAGTTCCCTCTGCCTACCCTGCTGTGTGTGGGATACAGCGTGAAGCTGATTTCATTTTTTTTTAATTTAATTTAAAATATGTCATATGGTCGTATATTCATTATGTCCTGTTACACTTTAGCTTACAAAGATCTATCTTTTTTTTTAAATATATTTACCTTAAATATACATGTATAATGTTTAATATAATAACTAAATGTGTTCCTAAAAGGGTTTTCAGTTAAAATATTTAAATGAAATATTAAATTTAAAGTATAAATTTGTATAAGAAAATTATTCTTGTGTTACAAAGCTCGAGCAATTACACGTAGCCCGCGGCGGCGGGACAGCCATTGGATTTAGGGTCGCGCTCCACTTGCAGATCTGTCATCATTTTAATTTTTGCCTTTTATCTGTTATTCAGACTGTAAATATTCAAAATTGTTTATTTGGTTTTATAAAATATTAAACAAAACTTAAAATATATGACGACTTTTATTTACCATTGACATTATTTTTAGATTTCCGTATATCGGAGGCGCCAACCGAGGGTTACGTATCAATTTCAGGATTGTAGGTCAACGGGAAGCACAGCTAATAAGAGTTGGCAAGCTTAAGTTTATCTTCCCATTCATCTATAATCCTGAAATTAACGGATCCCTGGATGGAGGAGTCTGATTTGCACTTGAACGTTTTTTATGTATCTATATTTTGGGGATAGATAAGGAGAATATGTCACTTTCTTTTTTTTTACAGACATTATGCTATTAATTCAATCACTTTTTATATATAATTATGTAAAAATTTTGCTACTGGACTTATAAAGTTAAAATTTGTCATATAGGTAGGTTTTTTTAAATATAACACACCACTTCTTGGCTTAAGTCGTTAGAGTGCTTTTTGGTCGTTTCATTTTTTAATTTGTATGTTTTCAATTGAGGCTATGTAGATACATTTAGACTTTTTATAAGGTATTGTGTGTCAAGTCTGGAAGGCAAGAGGAGCCTTCTCTATGAAATTGACCTTATGTCGTCAAATGGACCAGAGGACATATACCCTTTATGGTAGGATTTTTACAAACTCCTATGGGAACAAGAAAATCGGAATATTCCGATTTACGTCTTATTGTCCACTACAAGACTAGTTAATTTTATTATCACTAATTGAGCGCGTAAAAATAATAAGCGTCTAAGGAAAGCAACTTCGTTTAAAACATTACTTTTAAAACCCTCATGTACTTTTTAGAATTATTAAGCCAATATAATATTCATTTTCTTTTTCAGTTTCACGTTGTATCCCGCTTGTAGCTAGGTAGGCAGAGTAAGCCTAGTGTTAAGGCACTCCAGCTCCCACTTTCCACCAAATTCTGGAGGCATTGCATTTTAAGTGGCGAAACTGATCGTTGTAAATCAAATCCACAAACCTCAACCCTTTCAGTCACACGTTTGTGTCCCTGCACCATGACTGGCCTCTACATAGTGTAATATATTCATTAATAGTTAAAATACAATTTATAATTTATATTGTTAATTTTTAATAGCAATTTTTGTAATATGAGATTTCAGTCGAAATAAAACTAAAATTTCAATACTTATAAATAATTTCACTCGACAGATTCGACGCCTGATTGCGATTAATGTCAGCGTGACGAGGGTCGACGATAACGACTCTCGGGCACGTCTTAGGAATTATATAGGTAAGTGTAATATGTACATCCATATGTACATGCTATTCTTCGTATATATTTTTTTATTTTTTTAATAAAATTATAGAAACTCATTTAGCGATATGTTTTTTTACAAATCTTATTACACGTATACAACATAAGATAATTAATATAAAATAGATAATAAATAATTAAAAACAGATAATAACTACTATAATTTAAGCAAGTTATCTTAATTCGCTATAAAATAAAAAAAAATAAAATACATTTATTACAGTTTCACATATTGTTTAGCTACATAGAAAGTAATAAATAAAATAAATCAAATAAATCAGCTTCACGCTGTATCCCGCACACAGCAGGGTAGGCAGAAGGAACTTAGTGTTAAGACACTCCGTTCCCCACTTTCTTCGATTCTGGAGGCATTAAGTGGCAGAACTCAACGTCGCGCTTTGCCTCAACACCAGAGCGAAGAAATGGAAATATAATTTTAAGTAAATATTTCACTTCCTCGAGTGGGGATCGAACACACAACCAGTCAGTTTTACAGTCACACTTTGTGCCCCTGCGCCACGACTGGCCTCACTCAAGTAACTAATATAATACTAGTACTTGTAACAAGAGGTCCCTCCCTTCCGTAACAATAATTGTAGAAACAAAAATAAGTAAAATCTATTTTATCTATAAATCTTATTCATTAAAAATAGCACCAACATATAAAAAAAAATCAAACGCTTTATATGGATAGTCGGTCTACGCTATCATTTAATTGAACACTTTTGTCCCATTGTTAAAAAACCCACCAAAATGTTGGAGCTGTAATTATCAATCAAGAGAAAATATATACAATTTGTGATTAAAAAAAATAAATTAAACCAGCTTCACGCTGTATCCCGCACACAGCAGGGTAGGCAGAGGGGACCTAGTGTTAAGACACTCCGTTCCCCACTTTCCGCCAAGTTCTGGAGGAATTGCGTGTTGAGTGGCGGAACTCAACACTGTGCTTTGCCTCGACACCAGAGCGAAGAAATGAAAATATAAATGTAAATAAATATTTCATTTCCTCGAGTGGGGATCGAACCCACAACCAGTAGATTTTACACTTAAGCTTTGTGCCCCTGCGCCACGACTGGCCTCGACAATTTTTGATTATTGCAGTAATTGCATGTTACAACATTTAGTAATCATTGCAATGAAAGTGATTTAAATATCTCATTAGTTTTCGCGGTTTTTTAATTAAGGTACATTATACCAATTTGTGAAGTGTTTTCCCGTTATCAGTATTGTTTTATATAATTACGATACTGTTTAAATTAATATATAATAATCGATATTATAATACATATCGATATATACGTATTATTGTAATAAGACCAAAATGTACCGATCGATGACCATTAATATATGAGACCGGTAGTGGCGCGGGGCCATAGGTTGTGGGTTCAATTTCCACTCGAACCCGAAAATGAAATATTAAATGATCTTCACTAGGGGGGCTTAAATTGTTTTATTTGCCCGCTTTGACAAGAGGAAGCATGGTTTTGGGTTCCGCCACTCGAACATCTCGAACATACTGCTATCACAATTCAGCGGAATGTGGGAAACAGAGTGTTTTAACACTAGGTTCCCTTTGCTTATCCTGATGTGTACAGGATACAGCATGAAGCTGATTAAAGTAAAATACTAATGTATTATTAGTGTTGCCTGCTTTAAGTATGCTCAAAAAATTTAGTTAGTGATCCCTAATTCATTTACACGTTATTCGTCCATTTTCGTCTATATTATTTTATTTATTTATACTAATATAAGGATTAATTATACATAATATAAGACAAAGAAAATGAATACAAAGAAAAACCGCTTATTTGAACAATGAAACTGTAAGCAAAAAGGCAAACTTAGTATTTTTTTTCCATGCGGGCTCTGTTCAAGTTGGAATGAGTTGAGTAAATATTCACATTATGACATTCCACTGCAGCATTCCTTACATAAAATATATATTTTTGCTTACAAAACTTCTTATTACACAGATTTTTCTTGTTAGTCTGTTTGCGGAAGTTGTATTTTTTTTTTATATTTTTTAACATATCTACATTTTGCTGATCCGTTAGTACGTACGTACGTACTTACTTCATTTATCAAACTATTTTTTTCTCACATATTTTTTATGAAAAATTAAAAGACGCCATCAAGGCGCAGCGGTACAGCGTATCAATGTAAACGCGACGGTTGTGCGCTTGATTCTCACTGGAGGGAAATAATTATTTTTAAATCCTCGCTTTTAAAACAACAAAGCGGCGGCCGCGTTGTTCTACCACTCTAGTCTCGAAAATTATTCGATTCACGGGCAATGGAGTGTTTTAACACTAGATTTTCTCTGCCTCAATTAAGTAGAGTTAATAAAATCGTTAATATAAATTGATAAAAATTTACAATATTATCACATTTATAGAACAACCTACAGCCAAACGAGCAAGTAGCGAGTACTTTTAGTTAGTCCATTAACAAAGAGGCACCGACAATTCCTTAGAGCCATTGTGTTAATTCGACGTAACCGATAAGGCTTTCATTATAACATACCACGTCCACATGCCGGCGGTCTTACTCCTATAAGTATTCTTAAAGAATGCGCTAATTTCGGCGACTTATAGTACTTCTTTATGGAGTTATTTATATGGTCTTGTTAGTTTTATTGCCCACTTTATTAACAGGATGGTTGGACTATGCTAGATTTACTTTCCAATTAAATTAAAAATAAA
>JAATLQ010037494.1:28124-55502 GCA_013421005.1 Heliconius erato x Heliconius himera
TGGGTAGGCAGAGGGAACCTAGTGTTAAGACACTCCGTTCCCCACTTTCTGCCGAATTCTGGAGGCATTGCGTGTTGAGTGGCAGAAATCAACACCGCGCTTAACCTCGATACCAGAGCGAAGAAATGGAAATATAAATTTAAGTAAATATTTCATCTCCTCGAGTGGGGATCGAACCCACAACCAGTCGGTTTTGCAGTCACACCTCGTGCCGCTGCGCCACGACCGGCCTCATTTATATTTGTTTAAATTTAATTTGAATCAGCTTTCACGCTGCATAGTGTTAAGATACTTCGTTCCCTACTTTCCACCCATTTTTGGCGAGGCATCGCGTGTTGAGTCGCGGAACTCAATGCCTGGTTTTTGCCTTGGTGCCAGAACAAAGAAATAAAAATATAAGTAAATAATAATTTATTCCCTTGAGTGGAGATCGAACTCACAACCGTCGCGTTACAGCAATAGCCTTGTGCCCACGACAGTCTCAATCTACTTTATTGTAGTGCATCAAAATCGAGAAATCAAAAAGAATTTTGTAATGTAAAACTCTACTTCGCGTACAAATATATATACATAAGTTCACAACTTCAAATAAAATTGTAATTTGGTCAGGGCTAGCTGTAACGCTTAACCGTATAAAACCGCAAAAATGTATAAAGCCAGATTAAAATTGTCCCATATAAAATTATTCTTTACTTTCGAAAACCTCCAACTGTCGTACTAAAAAAATAGTTTTCGAGCAAAGTAGATTAGTTAGTTACTATTTAGGTGTACTTTGCGGAGTCAAAAAGCAGATGACTAAAAGTTTATCTCAAAGCGACACGATACGGAATAGCGCCAGAACTCATTTTAAGTTGAACATCCAAAAAGTGAGAAGAATGATACCAACATGTATATCGTGTATGTTATTTGTACTTAAATTATAGTGTTATATAGTTATGATAACGATAATGTGGTTGCCTGTACATACGCGCCAGTTGTGGCGCAGGGGTACAAGTGTGTGTCTGTTAGCGTAATAGTTGTGGATTTGATTACCATTCGAAGAAAAAAAATATTTGATTTTTTATATTTTACTCTAGTGTGGAAACGATGCGCGGTGATGAGTTCCGTTACTTTAATACAATTTAACGGAGCCTTAGCTTTCCTTTCTGTTTCTTCCGCCTACTCTGCTGTTTGCGGGTTACAGCGTGAAGCTAAAACAATATATTAAATTTTAAAAGGAATCCTTAATTTTTTAATACAGAATAAATTAAATTACTCAACGACGTATTTATTTCGGTTTTATTTTTAGTGCAAAGTAACTGGGGCACATTATTTGTTATTTATATTCTCAATTTTACTTTAGAATTACTTTTTAAAACTATTTTTAGAAGATAATAGGTTGACGAAAGTTGTATAAATAAATACTGTCAACATCTTTGTAACTTACTTGACATCATTATATTTATTATAAAAAATCCAAAATATGCATGCAAATATGCACTCAAAAAGGCGTTTTATGTGTTATTAGAATGACATATGAATATATAATAAACGATAAAAAAAAAAAAAAATCAGCATCACGCTGTATCCCCACATAGCAGGGTAGGTAAAGGGAACCTAGTGTTACACTCCATCACTCCGTTCCCTACTTATCACCGGATTCTGGAGGCATTGCGTTTCGGAACTCGCTCATTATACTTATTTATTAAAATTTAAAGTCTGAAAATGACCTTTTAACGTCAACCTACTCTACCAGACAGAAATAAGTGCTTTTAACGGCTTATTTAAATATTTTGATTTCCATACAGTCCTCAAATATAGAAAGACATAGAATATAGAAAATATTTATTATATCCATTATTTGTTAAGTAACAATACAACATATGCTAACGAAAGGTCAGCTAGGTCAGAGTGACACGTATAGACGTATACAAGACACGACTCTAATAAATTTGGTACTATCGATCATAACACCTCAGAAAAGACTCTACCAATTTTCCTTATTAATTTTCTTGTTTTTTTATCACCACAGTGGGTCAGTACTTGACTATTTTACATAGTTCTAGTTCGTATCTACAAACCCTTTTTGAGAAGATTTACTTATGATTATAACATAAGTATTTATTTAAGTTAGGTACTGTCATCCACATCGTGTAAAAGAAATGAAATTATAATGCTTACGATAACCGTAAGTAAGCATTATATTCCCATTTCATTTCAATCATAAGTCAAATGCAATGTGACAATTAAGACATTTTGATCTCACAACCCTTAAAATACAAAAACTATTCTTCTTTCAAATATACTTTCCATCAGGACCTCTGTAAAGTGCGGCGTTGAGTACCGCCACTCAACGCACAATACCTGCAAAATTCGGCGGAAAATGGTGAACGGATTATATCGTTAACATTAATTTTTCCGATGCGACGAAGAAACAGCTTGGGTTTATTTTATTAATAAAATAAACGACATTATTTTATAAAATTTATTTAGGGAGAATTATGTCAATCTACTGTATAATATTTTCGTACCAATATTTATTTAAGTAATAAGTATGGCTTTTAAGACATTGTAACGCATTTAGAGAGTGTCTTATACTGTATTGTAGGCAAAGAGAATCTGGTGCCAAGATTTTTAAAAATGGTAGCAAAAACCATCTTTAAAAATAATAAAAGAAATCTTGAAGCACAGTGTCTGAATTTCAATTCCACCATTCTGAACGACATATTTGAAAGTTTGACGAAGAATAGGGAACATAGTGTCTTAACATTAGGTTCCCTCTGCCAAACTTGCTATGTGCTTGCTAAAAAATACATAAAAAATCTTTTTTTTATATTTAAGACTATTAACGTTCTATCCAAATAATATTTTTTAAAAATTTTATAACCAAATTACCGAACCGTCCATGGATGCTATAAATATTGACACCCGTCTCATACGTTTTCTGAATATTAGATGTAAGCAAAGGTCATCATGAAGACCGTTGCGTGACTATAATCGTTCGATATCATATGTTCTAATTTCGTATTTGTAAGTACTATATACGTTTGTTTATCATATTTGTTTAAATATATATTTTGTAGTTACTAAGAGGAAATGGTGGGATTTTACTATCTTTATATATTTAAATTTATTATCTTTTTGTATTGATTTAGTTTTACAGCCGTTGTTTAATTTACCTACTAAATTTTGCTTGATATTAATCATATACATGTTTTTGTAATAATTAATCATTAAGCTATTTGACATTTTCAAAATATATGTGTTTTGTAATTTTTAGGCTTTTGTAGTTCGGGTAGTGAAATATTGAATATTTTCATTTCTCTGATAACAAGGCTAACGCGCGGCGTTGAGTTCCGCCACACACTCAATACCTCAAGAACTCGACGGAAAGTGGAAAACGAAAGTGTCTCGATGGGAACGGATTGTGTTAACTCTGGGTTCCACCTCCTAGATGCCTTCCTAGATTTATATCTATTTGTTATTATATAAAATTATATCGTTACTTATTAGTAGAAGTAGTAAGGAAAAATTTACCCTTATTTATTTTGTTTACGGTCACTAAGTGAGTGATTATTTTCAATTAAAATCTCTCTCTTACTAGAACGAGAATAAAATCATATTCCAAATATGCATTAAAACTCAACGGCGTCTTTAGGCCGTCGTCGTGACGGTTGTAGGTTCCGTTATCAAAATTGGGCTGTGCGCGGGAAACGGCGTGTCGTATCTTTAATTTTGGCGTGTTCTATCATACATACCACAATTTCATGATTATAGCGTAAAGTAAATGTAATTTGTTCAAAAAAAATAAAGAAATGTGCGAAAGCAAAATTGTAAAAATAAATTGAAATTTTACACCTACCTGTATAAATGTACTACTTTTTGTTTGGGAAAATTCAGGAATAATTTACAAAATAGCACCTCTGCCTACATATATCTCATTTTATGGAGCATAAAAATTACCAGAATTTAGCCTAAAGAGAAAACTTTTTGTTAACAGCTGTAAATATACGACAATACGTTTTGCTCGAAATTACAAACAAGGTTTACATAGTTTAAGCCGTTTTTCCTTTTGGCATTTCTAAGCTTCGTATTGTATGAGGCCGTAATGTCGCAGCGGCACAAGGGTGTGACTGTAACGCGACAGTTGTGGGTTCGTTCCCCACTCGAGGGAATGAATTATGATTTCTTCGTTTTGGCACAGAACGTGAATCTAAAAAACTAATCTATATAATAATAATCTAAGCATGTGTACTTTAAAAACTAAGCTACTTTAATAATTATATGCTTATAATGTTATTTGTATGCATTTGTACTTTCTTCTATGTACGTAAATAAGCAGTGGAAATTACATTATTCATATAAACAATCAATATAAAGCTATCGTGGCGCAATGGCACAGCATCTGACGGTACAAGAAAACATTATGGTTGTGGGTTCAAGTCAAACTCGGGGGTGAAATGATGAAAATATCTCATATTTTTATCGCATTCTTAACAAGACAAATCGTGGCGTTGATTTCCACCACAAAGTGTCTAAAATTAAGCGGTATATGGGTAACGGAATGTCTTAACACTAGTTAATACTACATACGAGTATATGCGCTTGCTATAGAAATAATAAAATTCAAATTAAATCAGCTTCACGCTGTATCCCGCACACAGCAGGGTAGGCAGAGGGAACCTAGTGTTAAGACACTGCGTTCCCCACTTTCTGCCGAATTCTGGAGGCATTGCGTGGTGAGTGGCAGAACTCAAGGCCGCGAAATAATAACAATTATTCTTAAGTCTTTTACAAGGCCTAGATCGATTATAATAAAATAATTTTCTTATTATAATACATTTAGAAACTGAAACAGTCACTAAGCTTAGTTGTGCGTGATAATTCATAATTTAGTCAATCCCTTTGTGGTTCTGAAGAACGTAACGTTTATTTTCTATAAAACCCTGTAAAGCTCTCTTTTTATACTTCACAGCGAATGGTGGTGCGGGCTTTTAACTTTATTGTATAGTATCGTAGACAGAATGTAAAACAAATACAAAATATATTATATAAATATGTATATCTATATCTGTAAAAAGGTTGCGCTAACGAAATAAATATTTCGTTGCAGCCAGTTGCGTATATTTTTCAGGCTCAAAAGCGCATGCATGAAAATTAAAAACAATGGACTTGTATATTTTTTTCATTTTTATGCATCGGTTTGATAAAGCTTATCTAGAAACTATTGTTTGTTGTCATATATATATGTATTTTTAAAGTGAACACTATATCCCGCGTAGCAGTGTAGGCAGCAGAAACTTAGTGTTAGGAAACTACGTTGCCCACTTTCTACCAAATTTTTAAGACATTGCTGGTTGAGTGCTTTGTCTTGTTACCAAAAATTATTTTATATACGCAAAAAAATTGATATATAAAATATTTAATATATTATTAAAAAAATATTTATCAAGAAAAATATTGTAGCTGTGGAAAACATAGATAATTAAAATAAAAAATTTTTTTTCTTAAAAAAGCTTAGGCTTAAGGATGTACGAGTAAAAGTAATTAGTGTAATTATTTAACTAATATCTATAGCTATTTAATGACAGCGCTCATTTAGATTCATTTATAACTGTCATCTGCTGTACAATTAATTATTATTACGATATTTAATCGTTACTTCATACATCAAAATAAATTACTTGAGATCTATTTATATAATTATTTGTATTATGTATATATGTATATCTTATTTCTATAAAGACACTCTAAATAAATTTTATTTTAAAAATAGAGTAATGTAGTAAAAAAAGTTAAGTTAGTTGAATTGTATTATGAAAAATGTTAATGTTTTTCTATAAGCATACGCTATACGGGTCTATTATATGCATTTATATAAAATATTAAAAAAATATTAACAGTATGTAGTATTGACTATTAAATATTACTATTATATAATTACTATTTCACGAAATTATATTTCAAATGACATACGGTAGTAAGCTCTTAACATAAGGCAAAAAAGTTATTTGCCTTCGAATTTTCAGGTAACTTATTCCATAGACTGTTATTTTATGAGAGATTAGAGCAAATTTATTAACATAAGTAAATAACAGTACTAAATAAATAACATTTTAATCAGTGAAAATTTTATTAAATCTGTTACTTACAAACTCATGTAGTTAAATGATCACTATTTTCATTTTATTTCAAAAATTTTATTAAATTTTCAAAAAATTTATGAAATTTTCGTACATTCAAAGTTTTTGCTTATATATTACAAAATTATACTAATATATTTTAAATATTACCTTTCCTGTCATTTGAACGTGAGACTTCATTTTTCAATATATCCAATAGTTCTACACTCATTTTAATTGCACTTTAAGAATATTTGCATTATTTTAAATTTAAACTTTATTTAACTTTCAGATAAATTGTTAATTTGTTCTCTTTTTAATAAAATAATAAAGATCAAATCAAAAATAAAATAAAATAAAAGTTTTGAAACTTAGTAGTTATAATATACAACGATATCAGTTCGCAACGGTAGCTGCCGCTACACACGACGTGCGGCTACGCCAGTCTACGACGTAGCACTGACTACGAGACCGTTCTCTTGACAACTTGGACTGTTACAAAGAAATTATAGACCTTTACAAAGAAATGATTGTTTGCTAATTTCTTGAAATATTTTTTAATCAAATATAAATGTTTGTTTGGCAATAATATTTTATATATAAAGAGGCCGTCATGGCGCAGTGCCACAAGAGTGTTATTATAACGCGACACTTGTGGGTTCCCACTGCAACACCAATATTTTCATTTCTTCGCTCTGGTTATAAAGTAAAATGTAGCGTTGAGTTCCGCCACCATTCAAAAATATAGTGGAAGCTGGGGAACGGAGTGTCTTAACATTAGACCCTTTGTTTACCCTGTTATATGCGTGAAGTCGAAAAAAATATTATACTGTAGCTATTTTTAAAGGCAGTATTGTGAGTTGAAATACTTTTAGGCGGTAAGACTAACAAAGAAACAAAAATGGCAAAACCATGTTCTAAGTCCATGAGTTCTATTATCTTCATACTATAGATAATTCACTTTTATGTATTTTCTATTTATATTTCTGATTTCTTAGCTTTGCTTCTTTCTTATTGTATTTATACAAATGCTAAAGGTACTAAAGATCGAATTTTTATAATTATAAAGACATATTATATTTAATTTATGATAGCACACTTTTTTTTAAGAATTTTTATATTGACACTTCACGTATCGTGGCACAGTGGAACAACGCTATGCTGTAATTGCAATGTTTGTGGGTTCGATCCCCACTCAAGAGAATAAATTATTTTTTGTTTCCGCTCTGATAAACTGAGTGTGGCATGAAACTCCCATACGTAATATCTCTATTTCAGGCGAAAAGTGAATAGCGAGGTGTCTTTACAGTTTTCTGCCTACTATGCTATGCTCGCATATAGCGAATATAAAGGTAATTTACTGTAATAATATATTTAAATGTACTACGCGGAGAACTAAAGGAAAAAAAATCTATCTGTTACGAAATAGATAATGATAAAGATATCTGGCGGATCCTAATTACGAATTTATATAATATGGCCGAGTTTATATGAGTATTTTAAATAAAAATGTGGGATTCCAATTCACAATAATTAAGTGCAGTAAGACCTTTCAACTGCGCCACTATGGCGCCTCCCAACTGTCCTACTATATGTGAAGACATAACTAAGTAACATTTTATTACTTTACATTAAAAGCTATATTTTTATATCTATTTAGAAGTTGTCGTTAAACTTCAAAACTATACGATATTTGGAAAAACATAATATGGAAAAACATTATATGGAACATTAATCAAAATTTATCTTGAATTGTGAAATACTGAGATGATGTTGTGGAATTTTAAATCATAAAATGTCGATGATAGATTGAGTATATATATATATATATATATATATATATATATACATAGATATGTACGGCTTTTTCCTCTCCAATACTACAATGAGCATCCCACGGAGAAAATTCAAGCAAAAAAGGATTTTCTTATTACAGCTTATTTTATAATCGTTACGTCTATCTAAATTTAAAATATTATAAAATATAATATAACTTATATTATCATTTAGACAAAAAATAATAAAATAAATAGAAAAAAGTATATTAAATTATTCCGCAAGCCTATCTCTGACATGCGTAAAAACAAACGACGAGACTTGGATTCATATTGTGTTAATTGTTGATAGCTGAACGACCTGACGTCAAAAATTGCTTTGATTTAATCATTCAATTATAGAGATGGAAATGAGAAAACAAATATTATTATAGCCTAGATATTGGAATACGTTCGTTCGTTTCTAATTTCTTTTGTTTTCGTATGAATTACACAGCAATATTTTATAATTATATTTTTGATACATTATTTATTATTCTTTTGACCTGGCATGAGCGCAGTAGTGTGACTGTAACTGGTAGTGGGTTCGATTCTCACTCGAATTAATTTCTTAGCTCTGATGTCGAGACAAAGCGTGGCGTTGAGTTCTACCACTTTAGAGTTAGCTAAAAATGGGGAACGGAGTGTCTTTACAGTTTTCTTTATATAAAAAAATATAGCAGTAATTTTATGTAGCAATGTAAAGTAAATAAGGTTGTGTGTAAAGAAAAAAATGTAATAATTGTATTTTTTTTTTTATCATAACAAGAAGCACAGCAGCAGCAGATGAATGATGCGAGTGGAGCAGGATGCTTTTATTATATTATTTTCTCTCGAAGCTAAAAATAGTAGTAACTAATAAAAGCATTACAAGTAAAGTAACCCGTAGTTCTTTCTTTTTATTTCAAAAATATTTCAAGTAAAAATTAAAAGTTTCGTTGAAAAGGTCTCGAGAAATAAAACAACAAAATAAAATTCCTAAACTAGATCTTTATTGGAATTTCTTCTTTGTGAAAACAAATTGTATAGTTTATGAAAAAAAATAATTGTTTTTTTGGTTTATGCACATTTAAATCGATAAGAAATATTCTCTTCTATCGATTTAAGGAAAGAAGAAGAGATATCAAAAAAATTAAAGCAACAAAATCTATACAGATAACTCTTGAAATACTGCTTATAAACATTTTATTTGAATTTTTCCTATCATATGAACATCTCTAAAATGTATTTTATTTCATACTAGAAACCCTTTGATTTCTAGCTACTGAACCATAAAAAGAACGTATGTCTGCACGAAGTGCATATCATGAATATTTCAGTCATTTATTATGGAACAAAATAATTTTTAAATTTGTGTGCCAGTCGTGGAGCAACGGCACGAAGTGTGACTGTCAAACCGACTGGTTGTGGGTTCGATCCCCACTCGAGGAGATGAAATATTTACTTAAATTTTATATTTCCATTTTTTTTGCTCTGGTGTCGAGGTTAAGCGCGGCGTTAGTTCTGCCACTCAACACGCAATGCCTCCAGAATTCAGCAGAAACTGGGGAACGGAGTGTCTTAACACTAGGTTCCCTCTGCGTACCCTGCAGTGTGCGGGAAGCTGTTTTTTTTTTAATTTTAAAATAGTAGTGCAAATATAATAAAAAAAGGTTTTAATTTTCTTTTAATATTCTTTTTTAAAAATCTGATTAGTCTAATTTATAATTCAGCAAAATAATATCTTTAAATTTACATCCATTTGCATTATTAAAAAATTTGCAGTAGTATTAATATTTTATAGTGTTATTAACACACTAAGAAAAGAAAAATAATTAGAAGCATATAAAAAGTTCAAGCGCTCTAGCCGATTAAGCTGGACATTGTTATCAAGTTACGTTGTCTCCAGCGAGTTTTTCGATTCCTAGTTTTCATTAAAAGATTATAAAAATATATTTCAGCTTAAACGAATAATACCTGGATATTTATAATATAAGTATGATTGAAATATTAAATACTATATGGCATAATATATTCAACCTTCTTTTTTATACTATAAAGGGACGATTATGAAATGCTAAAAACTAACAAAATTTATTGAAAATAGTAAATTATGACCAACCATAGGCCCGCGGCAATTAGCGAAACGGTTAGTGATGTTTTTAAACGTTTGGTAGAATGCTGATAAGGCCTTTCTATTTTTTCCTTCAATTGATGTATTGTTTGTGGTTTATTCACGTAACTTTCTTTACTTTTAATTCAAAAATTACAAAACATAATATCGCATGATAATATAATTATTGAGGAAACCTTTCATTCAAATTCAACCAGTAATTTTGCGGGATGTGTAACATTTCGAACCATCATGTTAAAGCCAAAAATTGAAATTTTCGTCGACAACTGAACAAACCTCAGCTTATTTCTGTATAGGTTCTTATCACTTAAATACGTTGCTCTATTTTTCTAAATTTTACATTTATAAATCTATGAAAGTTCATTTAAAATGCTTTCGTTTTTAGTACTTAATCGCAGATATCAGGTGCACTATTTACTAAGCAAAGTTTAAGTTTGTAAACTGACTTTTTACTCGATTTGTATCAACTTTTATCTCCTCCCACTTTCGCTCCTCTGTTGTGTGATTAATATTTATAGTAGTTAATAGTAGTAGGCTCTGCTCAATGTCAATATTCCAAATAAAATTACAATAGAATATTTTGAATTTATGAAATAATTTTTTTTGTAAGTGGCCGGTGGCATGGTATATTTATTTTTACTTTACTTTAGAATACTCTCATTTTTCAAATTTTACGAGTTGATACAGTGGGCTATTCATTTACTTTCGCTAACATATAATGCTTTAAATTGACGGAAAACAATAGATGTTATTAAGCTGTAGATTCATCCAACTCTATGTGATTTTGATAGAAAGATTAAAACGACAACATTTACATTAGGAAATGCAAAAAAAGAACGGAGTATCTTTGATATTGTGTTTTCAAAGGTCAACCGAGGTCTCCCTTTTACCTCTCTTACCGCTCATTTTCCATCGTAAACCTTTTTTGCAATTCTTTCATCACTCATTCGTTCGACGTGCAATCTGAATATTTAATATTAATTTCAGCTTGATATCTCCACACAATATTAAGACAAATAGGCTGAACAGATGTACAGACGGATTACAAAGCAATCTTGTAATATATATATACATAGATACATATTTCCTTTAGAGAAACGGAACCCTAAAAAGATTAAAATTGTACGAAAAGAAATCTTTGCTGTACGTTAACGTCACTATAAATTTCAAGTTACAACAAATGTATACGACTTAAATATGAACTCAAATGAAATATTTCATATGAAATATGTTCTTAAACATTTACCCTCTAAATTTTTCATAGAATAACTTTTATAGGCGTCCCACTTCACTAATAAAAAACGCTTTTACAGTAACGAGATCGACTTCAGAAAAAGCTTCGGGACAAGTGAAGGAAAAGTGAACATTATATAACGTAGTATATTCTTTGCACATTAAAATTTGATTTTAGTAGGCATTGGGAAGAAAACATATAATACTCTAGTCTACATAATATACTTAAGCAAAATTTAGTGAAGAATTTCGTCTTTATTTGGCCGATTCTCGTATTATACTACATTTTGTGCATAAAATTAGTATAATGAAAGGTGGTGGTGTTGGTGGTGGTGGTGGTTGGGTACCATGACACATTGAGGCATTATTTAACCATAAAATGAGGTTTGCGGGTTCGATTTCTTCTTCGCTCCGGTTCTTATCAAATCAGTTCATAGCTAAGCGAAAAGCTAAAAAAACTTATGAGTAACCTTACCAAATATTCATTTTATCTCATCACGAAACCAATCGTCGTGGCCTGTCCGAAAGATTTACAAGACCAGATCTCCTCGATCTGCTGGACACATCCAGCAGTGGACATAATAAAGCTGGAAATGATAATGACAATGATGACATCACTTAACAAAAATCTTACATTATTATATGAAGCTAATCGTATACCAGTACTTCAATCTGGTACTTGTGTACGATGTCGATTATAATTAATACGGAACGCTGGCGGTAACAGATGTGATTAATTAGCTGAATATTACTGTAGTACATCACTATTGATATACCTGTGGCTTTGTTTGTTCATGTTTTATATTATGTAAATGATGCCCTCATGGTAGAGAGGCACAAGCATACGACTATAATAGCGGTTGTGGGTTCGATTCCTAATTGGAGGAATGAAATATTAAATATTTTCATTTCCTTGCTCTGGTAACGGGGTAAACCGCGGTGTTGAGTTCCGCTACTTGACACGCAATGCGTGAAGAATTCGACGTAAAGTGGGAACGGCTTGACTCAATATTAGGTTCCCATGTACCCTCTGAATACCTTGCTATGTGCGGTAATTATGTATACGAGCATGTCACAAGACTTGACACAATATTCTCTATCTTAACCTAGTTTAACTTGACTTTGACTTGACTTTAATTCAACGCAAGCAATCAGAGCTAAAGTTATAATACTCATATTTAACAAATAATAAATAATACACCACGTACAAACATAATAATTGAGCTTTCAAAATTTCTATCTTCATTGTTTACACCTACGCCTTTGTATAATACGTAATTAATCATCTAGAATACCT
This sequence comes from Heliconius erato x Heliconius himera, assembly GCA_013421005.1. Taxonomy (NCBI): domain Eukaryota; kingdom Metazoa; phylum Arthropoda; class Insecta; order Lepidoptera; family Nymphalidae; genus Heliconius; species Heliconius erato x Heliconius himera. The sequence continues at coordinate 40,683 of JAATLQ010037494.1, forward strand.
TAAACCTGACTTACGCCTACATCTAAGCTTCTTTCAGTGATTTTCGAGAAACAGTATAGGCCTAATTAGAATGTTCATAGTATCCTTATAATAATTTATAATGTAATTAACATGTATAATATATCTCTCGATCAACCTTGGTAAGAAATACGAAATAGACAATGCGTAGACATCCTTATGTCCTCTGACATTAAATGGGTTATAGACTCGATACCCGCTCGAGGAAATAAAATATTCTAATTTGGTAAGCCAAATTTCGGCGATGAGTTCCATCTAGTATCTCGAATTTGGGCGGAAAACTAGTTAAAGAATCCACGACCGTAAATTATACACCTGAAAAACTTAGGTCATAAGTCATCATATTAGTTATGAAATTTTGAATATTGAAATATCAAAATCACTCAATACGTAGTGCCTCGAAAATTCGACGAAAAGAGTGAAACGGAAGTGTCTTAATGGGAACGGAGTGTCTTTACACTAGTTTCTTCTGCTATGTGAGTGGTACAGCGTAAAAGCAAAAATAATATAAAAAAATATATAAGAAACCAAGCTTAACCTGATATCAATCATATTAAATGCTAAATATTTATATAATATTTCACTCACAAATAAAAATCTACCAACAATATTCACAACTATCAAATAACGGCCTTTACTTTATACGTCCGATTTAGATAGTATTGTCACATATTTTACACGCAACGAAAAAAGGAAACACATATCCGGACCGTGAAACCTTTTTTCAGTATATTAGGGTAGCGATCCTAATCTGTATGAAGATATATTAATTCTTATAGTGGTGAATTTTCGTTGTTGTTAATACTGAGCCATTACCATCATTTAATCATAAACTACAAATATAACATTTTATATTGTGTATATAGTATTATTAATAAGTAAGTAGTATATTATTTAGTAAGTAACTAGCGGCAGGCCCGCGGCTTCGCCCGCTTGAACTACATGATTATTCATTTAATAAACAGAATTGACTGACTACTATAATGACTTAATATAATATGATTGTTTATTACTTTAATCTGTAATCTTCTAATACGTTTTTTTACTATATTATCGTAAATTCTATAAAGATTTTTGATTGTTTTGAATTAAAGAATACTACCGATGTTAATACTTGATATTTATAATAATATAATTTGGGATTGATACATAGAGCTAATTATTTATTATACTTATATATTTTTGTAACATTACATTCTTTTGTTTTATACGTTTTGTATGAAATTAAGTACAGTTAAAATTTTGTAATAGGTTTTTTTTTCACATACAATAAATTAAGATTTTTTAGAAAATAAGTTTGGAATTTTCCTTTATACGTACCGTAAGTTTTAACTTCTTACCAAATTTCACAATTGAAGATGAACAAAAATTGTATATCAAAACTATAGAGTATAGTTTTGTTACAAAAAGCGACAAAAAACGAAGCATGATGCAATCCACGTAATCATTTGATTGAGATGATTTAGAAGATGGACGTTTTTGCGCTCTAAGTGAGTACAGACTTAAACATTGAGGTATCTAACCTCCAAGCGATCTTGTGAAAAATAGTCTGGTTTTTGAGACACAATTTTTTTAGAGGTTACCGCCAAAAGTGAGAGTTCAAATCTGTCTACGTTCAAATTTTTATCCATATAATAAAATTGTAACTGATCGCTGTCTGTACGTAGAATATAATTAAGTAAATCTAGTATTTTTGCATGTATTAATGTAAATAAATAAATCAGCTTCACGCTGTATCCCGCCACGACTGGCAGGACAGACAGACAGACAAAACATATCAATGTTATTAGAACTAAAAACAATAGTTTGTAAAATATTGTCTGTTTGTCGATTTGTCTCGGACTAACTGCACTTATAAAATTGCGTATGTTAGGGGGATTAGGGATTGTGGGAAAGTATTGAAAGTGACAACCACTTTCGTATATTAATCCTTATAATCCTTAAATATCCTGATAAATTACCTGAAATGAAAATATTAAACCAAAAATGTCGACAAACTTTTTCAAGTCATAAGTTAGAATTTATTAAATCTACAGAACATTTCAACGTCTATTTTATTGAGAGAACAAGGCGTGTACGAGCATTCATTAATTATATAAAGACAATCGATTTTCCGATACATCCGTTGAAAGTGCCTTTCATCGTTTTTATAAAGACTTTTTTTTTTCAAGTAATTAATTGTATATAGCTGAATGGTTTACTTATTTCTTCAATCAAGAATTTGTAATTGAAATTGTAAATCTATGAACTTTCATTGTATTTTTAACTTTTACAAAATCTTTTAAACTTTTTCTTTATAATTTAAATTTTTTAATATATTACTTACTTACTTTAAAAATAAAGTTATAGTCATGTTAAAATATGCTCAAAATAGTAAACTCAAAACTTATTCTGAAAAATTCTTTTACATTTTAAATATACGAGACGTTTCCCAAGTCTGATCAAACAGATTTAAAACTCCATCATTCAAGATAAAAAAATTTCGAATTTAATTATAATTAATAAAATTTCAAATAATTACAATGATAAGCAAATTTTGCTAGTGCAAAACAGCAAATAAGCTTGTGAATATGACGTCAAGAATTAAATTTGAAAAACGTATAGCTTTACGTATAAATATATAGTTAGCCACTAACATATGTACTTATAAATTTGTACTTATATAAAATAAGTGATCTTCGTCTGTACATGGAAGGTATATGAATAAAAATATATGAAAAAAAAAAATTATTTGGCATTTAACAATATAATAGATCCCCAAAACAATGATTTTTAAAAATATTGTCTGTGTTTTTGTTCACGCTGATCACAGAAAGGACTTAGCCGATTTATATACAGAGTCCACTATTATATTTTGGCAAGCTAAATATATAAGTGTGTAGTTCAAACGGGCGAAGTCGCGAGTGGGTCGCTAGTGCTTCAATAAATGTAGTATACGTTAGAAGAACTTCCATATACGAATAAAGAGAGAAGAGAGTAAGTAAAAGAAACATATTTTAATTCACAGAAAACCGTTCTTATCAAAGTTTATCAAAGTAACTTCAGAAAGTTACTTATATAATTATTCATTTGAAGTGTATGGGGCCGTTCGTAGCCCGCATTAATTGAGCAGGTGTGCCAACCTCCAGGCAAAATATTCAATTCACATCTCGAAGGATTCCTGAATTCAAATTAAATTCTGACGGACGCGAACACCTGGCCCGAGCTATCCAATATAATCATAAATAATATTACAAGGGACGCGTTGTGTTTGAAATTTACTAGAAAATGGTTGGGACGTTATAAATTAAGGATTATTAGTATTATATTGCAAATAACATAAGTGATAATTTTGTTTCGGACATTGAGGGATACCATATCTAACATAAGCATTATGGAGAAAATTGACAAAATATTAATATTTTTTTGTATTAGCTTCATTCTGGATCCCGCTCACAACAGGGTAGGCAGAGGGAACCTAAAGTTAAGACACTCCGTTTTCCACTTTCCGCGGCATTCTGGAGGCATAGCGTGTTGAGTGGCGGAACTCAACTCCACGCTTTGCCTCCATACCAGAGCGATGACACGAAAATATAAATATAAATAAATATTTCATTTCCTCGAGTGGGGAGCGAACTTACAACAATCGCGTTTCATTTACACCCTTATGCTACTGCGCCATGACGGCCTCTATGTATATTTATCTATATAAAAAAAAAAAAACATATGAAGATAATTGCAAGCACACCTGCTGTGCTTCAAATTGGTATCTTCCAAGCGCTCTAAGCTTAGCTACGAATACATAGACGTGTCAGAGTATTAATTAATTAATTATATACAGCTCTCGCAATACAAGAGATTAACCTTCATCTCATATTATCTAGGCTACGATTCATATTTTTAAGTTAAAACATGTGTATTCTATTATAGTAACGCCGTCGTGGTGCAGGAGCACAAGGATGTGACTGTAACGCGACGCTAGTTGGTTCAATCCCCACTCGAGGGAATGAATTATTATTTCTTAATATTTTCATTTCTTCGGTCCGGCAGCAAGGCAAAAGCCCTTCGTTGAGTTTTGCCACTCAACAGGCAATGCCTCGAAAAATTCTGCAGAAAAAGGCCTCTGCCTACCCGGCTGAGATACAGTGGGAAACTAATTTATTTATTTTTATTTTAGTAAGGTATGTGAATATTCGAATAATATATTAGGAAAATATAGTAAAATAACAAATAGACACAAAAATCTCTAATCATTCTATCTATATCTAAGATATTTTCTAACGTTTAAGCAGTATTATACCTAACATAATAATAATCTATGTCGAATGAACGACTGTAATATATTTTGTCAAGTGTCAGCTGTGTCATAAGCATTTCGTGTTTATTTCTTCTATTAAATAATCATATTTCTTGAACTAACGACATGTTCTCACTGCGTACGACCTCTCTCATGCTAAGGATTTGAGTAATATATTTTATTTTGTGTATGTAAAGAAATAAATCAGTTTCACACTATATCCCACATACAGCAGGGTAAACAGAGTGAACCTAGTGTAAAACACTCCGTTCTCCACATTTTGTGCATGTATATTTATGTAGATTTTTAGAGTCCCGTACTTCTTAAGGGAAAAGAAACCCTTATAAGATTACTTCGTTGTCCGTTCGCCTGTCTGTTTGTCTCTCAACAGCTTTATCTCAGAAACACTTGGAGATATCGAGACGAAATTCAAACCTACCGACAACGAAATATATTCAGGGCCACAGTCCTTTGATGTTATGAAAAAAACATATTTCTACATTTATACATTTACTTATAAAAAATACATATGGCCGTTTATATTGCAAAAACCTGTATTTCGACACTATAAAGAGAATGAAAAATAAAATATGGTGCTTCCGATTGACCTAGAATTAAGAAATTTGGCAACTAGCGTCTACTAAATATTAATTCAAAATCTAAAAACTATAGATTTGTGGTTAAATCCTAAAAAATAATAACTTAATAATAGGGGGAAAAAAATTGGTATTAAAGCCGCTAGTTCAATTCAGGCAACGTTTCTAAATTTTGTACGAAGCCCTCTGTGGGCGCGCCCGACTCGCGCTTGGCTGGTTTTTTTTTCTTTAAGACACTTCGATCTTAGCTTATAAATATGATATTATCTATTTTAAAAGATAGTGCATTCACAATTAATAAAATGATAATTTATTTGATAGTTTAAATATAAATTCGTAATTAATTAAAAAATGGCGTTAAGTTCCGTCACTCTCTATATCACTCACTATACAATGCCTCGAAAATTCGGCGAAAAAGCGAGTACGCATTGTATTAACACTAGGTTCCTTCTGTGTACCCTGCATCTGCGGGATACAGCGTGAAGCTGAACAAAAAAAATACTTCATAGGAGCTACATAAAATAACAAGCTCGATTAACTATACTGCGCTCGAAATCGTAATGTTTGCGGTAAAGAGTTACAATAAATATTTTACGCCATCTTGTCCTTCAGTCCAAGTAGCGTTACAGCTCTTTTATAGCCCAGGATACGGCTATAAAAGTTATGTCGCCTAGAAATATCGGTCAGCTATGGAGGATTGCTAAACTAATCAAATCCGTATGGACTATTAAATTGGGATATAAATTATATATTGTATCACAATTTAATAGTAAACTGCTGCAATAGTAAAACGTTTTCAAGTGATGCAATAAAATAGATTGTTGCTTTAGAGGTTGTATCTTGGACTATAAGAGATTTTGTGGGGATGGTATTTTAAAATGTCGTTACTTTTGATATTATTATTTGGTGTTAATATTTTATATTATATTTATATTGTAGTATTGTACATTATGATCACCTGTGAATTGAATTATAATGTAAGTATTTTTTTTAATTTCATTAAAGGTTGCTTATAAGCAAATGTTTTTTATATATCTACTTGGTTTTATCTTTTTTTATTTTTTTAATAGCTTTATTGTGTATCCCGTATATAACAAGGTAAGCAGAGAAAATCTAGTGTTAAGACAGACGGTTTCCCACTTTCCGTCGAATTTTGCGGCATAGGCCTAGTTACCAGAGTGTAGAAACCAAAATATTAATAAATAATAATTCATTCTGAATTCTGAGGCCAGTCTGTACTGACTGTAAAATCGACTGGTTGTGCATTCGATCCCCACTGAGAGATGATGAAATATTTACTTAAATTTATATTTCCATTTCTTCACTCTAGTGTCGAGGACAAGCGCGGCGTTGTTTTCTGCCACTCAATACGCAATGCCTCCAGAATTCGGCAGAAAGTGGGGAACGTAGTGTCTTAACACTAGGTTCCCTCTGCCTACTCTGCAGTGTGCGGGATACAGCGTGAAGCTGATTTAATAATTCATTCCCTCGAATTGGTATCGCATCCACGATCAACTGTCGCGTTTACAAGGACAGGCTTGTGCCACTGCGCCACGAAACCTCCATTCATTTTATATACAATAACATATATTCTACATAATTCAATGAATTTAAACGGTCACGGATCCTTGGGAATATAAATTGAAAGAATTTGCTTTTTCACTGGAATAATTTGAGCTGAACTTGTAAATCTGACTGATCTGACATTTATTTAACTCCCCGCCCGCATTAGATTAAGATGTGATTAGACAAAAGGCTGACCAAGTGACCCAAAAACGAAAGGAATTCTTTATTATTCAACTAAAATGTAAAACGATTTTTTTTACTTGAAGTAATTTTCGCAAAGTGAATCTGATATTAAGACAATTGTTTGTCATATTATAGACACTATGTGGCGTAACTAAATACCGCGCTTTTGGTTTATGGTCATGTTTTTTTATTATTAGAAAAAATAGCTTTACGAGTTTCAAGTAAAGATTGAGAAAAAAAAACACTTTTATACGAAATTGACGATTCGATCATTCAAAAATACAAAGCAAAATAAATCATATAAGCAATTGCAAAATATTTCCTTTTTTTAAACGAGTGCAGAGCTCACTGCGACACAGCGACCGGAAGTAAAGCGCGTTTGTCAACGGGAAGTTGCAATCTCGCTTTGGCAACAGGACACGAGGTCAGTAAAACTGATTTATAAAAGGACCATTATGGGCTACACACCATTCTGTATGAAGTCATCATTTCTCAAATATATTACATGGAGATGCAGGATGTGAATGTATTAGTATAAAGAAAGCAAGTTTTATTTGAAGTTTTGGGGCTATAATTCAAAGCTTTGTCTTTGTTAAAGTACAGTTGAGTTATTTCTGAGATTAGGGAGCACAAACGTACAGACATACAAACAAAAATTTTAAAAATCATTGTTTTGTGTTCTTTTATATTAATAAATGTCTACAATAATAGATTTTTTTATATACTTTTCATGTACATACAGCAATCAGTACAATTTCATTATATGTATAGATATGTGCTTTTTTAAACTTTAGTATTTTTTTTATTCATTTTGTTCTCTTTTTTATCTTTTACAATGTATACTAAAACGGTAATGTAACATCTTATGTAAATACGATTCGAAAGATACATAAATAATAATATATTTATATAAAACAATATTAAGTTATTATAAAAGAATATTTACTACAAATAATTATAAATTATAAAGACTATAAATCGTTAGATATTCTAAAATCTATATTAGAAGTAAACGAAGTAGGTACTGAAATCAATATGCATCTTTTAGTCATAAACCGTTTGTTAGCAAGGTTTACACAATATAATACCAGCTCTGTCGCGGTTATTACGAAAATTGTTCAAGAATACAAAACTGAATATTAAATTTGATAATATTTAGACTAGATTTTGCTTATGGTTCTACTTATGTACAAACTTATTTTATAACTATGACTTTTAATATAACCCGTAATTTACTTATTGTTACTATTATTTTATTACTTAGCATTTTTTAGCTTTACGAGAATATTAAATTCAAGAAAATATTAAACATTTTATTTTTTCTAATGGGAATCGAACCCACAACCTGTCGCGTTTCCAGTCACACGCTTATGCCCCTGCGCGACGAAAATAAATAAATAATTATAAAATAATTAGAGACACTAAAAAAAACTAAAAAAACATTGTCACGTTACTAAAACGAAGAATTTCACTAGAAATCCATTAGTTTTATGTACTTAATAAAAATATTATCTTGTAGAAGACGTGGGTCAAAATAAAATCTTGTATAGCTATACAAGATTTTATTCCATTGATAGATAAAGAGTTACAGAAAAAACTAATAAAAGAACGTTAAAAAAAATCTACGATAAAATAAAACAAATGTATCAAAGAATAACTTCTATTAACTTTTTATAGACAAATGTATAATGATTATTAATAAAAATACAAAAACAAATGAAGCCTTAATATAATGAAAGGGCCCAACTGTTGGTCAAATCATAATGTTTTTTTAGGAATTTTTATCAAAACGCCTGCCAGCCATGTAGTCCAAAATAAATATTTAGAGTTAAAATACAGACAGTCGTCGGTCAGAATGATTCACTTGAACCCGTTTCAGTGGAAACTTTTAATAATAACAAACATTACTGAAATGTTTTTAAATTAAATGATATTATTATTACACAAAATCCAGTCCAGCCCAGGCCAGTCGTGGCGCAGGGCCGCAAAGTGTGGCTGTAAAATCGACTGGTTGTGAGTTCAATCACCACTCGAGGAAATGAAATACTTATTTACATTTGTATTTTCATTTCTTCGCTCTGGTTTCGAGGCAAAGAGCAGCGTTGAGTTCCGCCACTCAACACGTAATGCCTCCAGAACACGCCGGAAAGTGTAGAACGGAGTGTCTTAACACTAGGTTCCCTCTGCCTACCCTGCTGCGTGCGGGGTACAGCTTGAAACTGATTTAATTTTAATTATTACACAACTGTGAATAAATGAAAAAAAATAAAATAATATAAACTTATATTTTTATGATGTTCACTATTTTTTTAAATTCACTCGCGTTTTGCTTTTTGTTAAACAGGTAGGCCAATTCTGTCCCACTATTTTACAAAATTTTGTGTGGAACATTCTCTGTATGGGGCTGTTCAAGTATTATAGTAGGGGAGCGGGGGTCTTGGGTTTGCTTATATTTGACGTGTTCAATGAAATATTTTTAAGAGGATTGCTCAAAAAAAATAACAAAGTTAATGGTATTTAAACATGCTAAGAAAGAAACGGAAAATAATTAAAAACGTAGCTATAAAATATTCTTCCACAATTTTTTTCTATTCATATTAATCCAATGATATACAGACTTTCCAACACATGTTGCTGGCGTTCCGCCAGAAGGAACTCCGCATTATGATAATATATAAAAGATCAGATTTTTTCACTGTTTCTCATATATTTTTCGTATGACCTGCTGCCTTGAGAATTTTAAATTAAAATGAAGACATAAGGATAAAAATATAATACAAGAAACAGTAATTACTTTGCCTTTTGTAATGTTGTCAAATAATTAAAATTTCATTTTACTTATAAATTTCTTTTAAAGATATTCTGCGTACAACCGGAAAACGGATTCACATTTAACCTTATTAGATGTCGTGAGTTTTCCAGAGTTTTTCGTAACAACAAAAAAACTATAAAAATAAAAAAAAACTAATGTCTAAAAAAAATCTTAAAGTTATAGTAAACGCCTAGATCTAGAGGTATCTTTAAGGGGTCAAAGATACCTTTAGATGCAGGATATTGGAAACCAACGGTGAGTAAAGAGAAAATAATTTAAATATACATATATAACTTGTTCTTCTAAACGGGGATTGCAATACAACAGCCGTGATTATACATTATTTCCTAAAGCATATAGGTATTGTCCCACAACGATACCATGAATCTATATTATCGAAAAATATGATAATATCATGTTTTCCTATAACACTGCACTCCCTCATATCGAAACTAATTTTCAAATACGCCTTTATACAATTTTTATATACGGAAGAACAGGTTCTTTCTCTATTCTCAGGTGAATTGTGTATGACGTATGGCACATTCAAAGTGCCCGAAGTAACTCTTACCATATTATATAGCTTATAAAATTCCTCGATAAGTGGACTATTTAACACAAAAATATTTTTTTCAATTCGAATTCGTAGTTCCTGATACTACTAGCGCGTTCAATCAAACAAACTTTCCAGCTTTATAATATACCTAATTGAAATTGAGATTACATAGTATCAGTCAAGGTCATTTTAGTAAAAAAATATAATTTTAGTAACTTTATAAATACATGTTACCATAACCTTAACGTTAAAGCCCCACGTACACTTTTGACCGCTACACTGTGCTCTATTAATTTTTAACTAGATATTGATTGATAAGCTCCACTGCCTTTATTATGAGAATATGAAAGGTAAGGCTATAAGTACTAGTTAAGATATATTAATTAAAAATATAATGTAAAAAGAAAAGCTTTTGTTTTATAAAAATAAAATCTAAAGAAGCCTTAGAATTAGTGTTTTTTATAAAGGAAGTCTTTGGTTCAATTTTTATTATTTCTTTTCTATTTAAATAACATATGAGCGAAGCTTTGCATTTATATGTCGTCAAACAATATTATGTCTAAGCATTATCATATATTTTATTATTTTACTTAGATACATATGTATCAGTATAAATATATTATATAATTAGGTTTGGTTTTAGTTTGGCTTCTTTTAATATGGCGTTCCGAGCGTGCCAGTTGAGCACAAAATCACTTCGCCAATGTCACATTGAATGGAGAACACACGAAAGAGGTTGTATATAATTAGGAGGCTACCGTACTACAATATGTCAACTGTCAAATATAGTGTCAACTGTCAACATTTCCCGCTCTTCTCTTTTTTGCTATAAGAGTTACTGATGTAAGCCAGAAGGCACATTTTCCCTCGCAAACGTTAGTATATAGCAGTTGTACTCGATGTAATTTGTTATTAGGTTGTTACTAGATCAATTAATTTAAATGTTTTTAATTATTAAATATTGTGAATTGGTTAAAAGTGCTGCTATAATTAACACTGAGTAAATACCTATATATGTTGTCAAATGTTATTGGTGTTTTATATTAGTTTCTAGTCATTTAAACTTCAGTTAATATTTATTTTGATTTTCAATACATAAAATTGTATTTTTCCCGACTGCTAAGGAAGGGTTATGTTTTTTTTCGCGCGTATCTTGTATGTATGTAATATTCTTTATTACCTCATATCTCCAGAACCGCGGAACGGATTTACATAATTAAGATATCATTAGATTGGTACTAGCAGCCCAAGTGTTCTTAGATAGGTGACGTTAAAAATAAACAATCATGGCGGTTGTGGGACGCCATTGGGCTTAGTGAAAAAAAAATTTTTCGTTTCGAATACCACAATACGGGTATCAAATTCAAGAGCTCAATACGAGGATTTCAAAATGGTATATCATGATTATCATTGCCATAATGAATTCTAACAAAAAAGTGAAAAATAAAAAAATATATATTTGTAAAAACAAAAACCCCGACTGCATAAAACTAAAAAGAAAATAAACTAGCCCAATAGTTTATTAGGATTAACCTCTTTAAATTATGCGGGGTTCCTGGTAAAGATTTTATTGATTGAAGAATTACTTATAGGTCCCGACTTAGTTTTATGCAGTCGGGGTTTTTTGTTTTTACAAATATTTTTTTATGTTATATTAGTATTGTGTGTGTTGTTTTCCTTTTCACTTCTAAAATCTAACTTTATTATTATTATGATATAATATTACAATTATGAAAGTTTGGGAGAATGGATGTTTGTTCCACTTTGACGTAGAAATTACTAAACAGATTTAGATAAAACTTTACAGTAATACAGATTTAACAATATTGTGATGGTGAAGCCGCATTTGGGTCGCTACTTATTATAATAATATTAAAATTCTATGAAAAAACTTTGTCTGCCAACTCAATATTAGTTGCCTAACTCCAACTCCATGAAGTAACAAAAATATTTCGTAAAACTTAGAATTTAATTCCGACAATATATATTATATTTTTTATGTATAGCATCTTCTTCGAATATTTTTTTACATTTTTAAAAGTGTTATTCTACACTTAAGAAAGAAACATACTTATTAAGAAAACGTATAAAAATCCCGCTACGTTCAAATTTTCATACGTTTTCTTAATAAGAATCTACTTTGAATGTATTGTCAAAGCAATGGACAGCTTTAAAAAATGAAAATAAAATTATTTTGTGTTACTATTTTAAACTTTCTACCGATAAACATAGTATACATAGAGAACGTAGTGTTAAGATACTCCGTCCTCCATATTTCGTTTGCCACTCAATATGCGAGACAACACGTGTTAAATGGCGGAACTTAACGTCGCCCTTCGCCTTACGAAAATAATTTAAATAATTGTAATTTTTTACATAAAAAATCGACTTCAACCATATTTCATAATCGGAACTTCACCAAACCCATCAAACTACTCTTGAAGTGTATCTTTTCAAATAAAAAAATAATAATGGAAATCGATTGGCGTGATATTCAGTTATTCATCCATTTGTCGCGCTCATACCTAATGCAAATATAAGACTTATGTGATTTTCTCATCGATAATATTGTCAGAAATGGACCAAATGAAAATGGAAACACCAGCTTTCAAACAAAAAGAGAATCATCAAAATCGGTGACAAACATAAAAAAATACAGTCGAATTGATTAACCTCCTTGTTATAGAACTAAGTTAGTAAACTGTAGGAAACGAACTCACAAACATCTTCATCTTCATTCACAGTCAGGTGCTGTCCCACTGCAACACGATATGTCTTTATATTCCTATAGAATGGGGCTTCAAATATCTAAATTTTAAATAAAAGATTCATTGAAAATTTGATGAAAAATTTATGAAATTTCATTCCATACATTTGATGTCAATAGAATTTTTATCATATTTTTTCACGTAAATAATATATAATACTCTATAATGTGTGTGCAAAAATGTGGTCCTTTCTGTCCCATCCTTTTCTATATTTCCTCAAAGAAATGGTATCAATTGAATTGTATGTATGTTTTATTACTCCGATATAGTATTTTATAGTTCTAATAAAATCATTAGGAAAACTCCGAATGATAAAGCCGTCTATCGAGGCGCAGTGCCACAGTTTCTGGGAGTAAACGAGATGGTTGGGTTGGGGTCGATACTACTCAGAGAAATAATTATATGTATATAAATTACTAGGGACTCACTTGCGATTTCATCCGCGTAAAAATAATATAAGATTTTTTTTTCACGGTATAGGCAGAGGGTTTCCCTGGGAAACTAGTATTAAGACACTCCGATTATATTAAGTTACTTCTTTCTCTCACTTTTCGCAGAATTCAACACCGCGCTTTGCATCAGTCAATCGAATCAACATATAAAATATTTTATTTCCTAGAATGAGAATCGAACCCACAACCTGTCGAGTTTACAGTTACAAGCTTTTGCCCCTGCGACTGGCCTCAATATTGCAATATTTAACCTACAAAATGTCAGTATTACTTATATTTTTGTTTATATAAAACGATTTTTAGATAGAAAAGCTCAAGATGTCGTTCTTTCTTCGATATATGCACATACATTATATTCGGAACACAGAACAGGGACGATATGGGAATATTGTTTGGTATATTTCGACGGGGTGTTCCCAGAAGTACCTATTAAATGAAGCCTTTGACAACACATGTAAATGACATATCAATATATTAATACCAGCTAGGTGTCGAGGATTGGAATCGAAAAGCTTGTTATACGTATATTTTTTTATTTTAGTAATAAAATATTTAAAAAAAAATAATTATATATTTTTTTACATGTTTTCTACATTTTTTAAAAATAGGATATATAGGTGAGTGATAGAAAGAGGAGGCCGCTATGACACAGGGGCAGTAAACACGATGATTTTGGGTTCGATTTCTACTCGGGGAAATAAATTATTTAATATTTTCATTGTCTCGCTCTGGTAACGAGGCCAAGCAAAAGCGACGTTGAATTCCTTTACACAACGCGCAAGGCCTCGAGAATTCAGCGGAGTGTCTTAACACTAGGTTCCCATGTTTCGTCTGCCTATCCTGCTATGTTTAGGATACAGCGTAAAGCAGATCATCCCGTTTACTATTTTACGAATTTAATAATATATTGATGTACTTAAAAAAAGATATAATAATAATAATAATAAACTCTTTATTGTACACCCAAAAAAGAAATAATATAAAACAAATGTAAGAACATGTACAATAGGCGACCTTATCGCTGAAATAGCGATTTCTTCCAGGCAACCTTAAGGCGTTGGAAATCGTAAAATAAATAAATAAATTGTGAGTAGGGTGTGAACAATACTAAATATAAATAATACATAAATATACATAAAGATAAATACACATATATGTACATACTACTTACATACATACCTACATACATACATATATACATACATACAAACATACATACATACCTACATACATACATACATACATACATACATACAAAATACAAATTAGGTAAGTATATTGATATATACTAACAGTATAGAAAAATATACACTACTCAAAATTATATTCTACATGCACGGGAAAAAAGAAAAAAAAAAAAAAAAAAAATTAAAAAGAAAGAAAGTGCTTTTTTAATCGTTTTTTAAAAGTAGGGAACGTTTTTGAATTCCTGACATTCAAGGGTAGGGCGTTCCATAACCGACACGCAGTAACTGTAAATGAGTCACTATAAAATGACGAGGAATGTTGTGGAATTTTTAGTACCAGACTGTTATCGGATCGCAGACGTCGAGGATGTGAGCCGCCCAAAAATTCAAAACGTTCCTTTAGGTA
>JAATLQ010037495.1:0-55537 GCA_013421005.1 Heliconius erato x Heliconius himera
GAGTTCGGAGAGTTCGGAGAGTTCGGAGAGTTCGGAGAGTTCGGAGAGTTCGGAGAGTGCGGAGAGTTCGGAGAGTTCGGAGAGTTGGGAGAGTTCGGAGAGTCGGGAGAGTCGGGAGAGTCGGGAGAGTCGGGAGAGTCGGGAGAGTTGGGAGAGTTGGGACAGCTGTGAAACCCATCGTTCGATAGTTATAGAAGTTGCATTAGGCTTTGAACTATTCGGAGTAGCGCGCAGGTTGCTCCCGCGCGCTACTCCGAGCAGGCCGTCGAGGGTGCCCACCACCCTTGACTCCACGACGTGCCTTGCAGGCTCCCGCCGCCGCGTTTCGCGGAAGACTCTTGTCCCCGCGTCTCGCGGCCAGTGGCGGTCGAGGTGGAGCACCGTGAGGTTTTAGTGGGTATTCGGACGGCCTAACATCTGCCAGTCCGCGAGCCCCACATAACCGAGCTCGAGTCCCCACTCGGGCCGGTATCCGTAACAGGATTTCCTCACGAAAAAAAAAAAAAAAAAGGCTTTGAACTATTACCATATCATTTAATTTCGTACCTTGAGGCTAATACCATGCAAGAATCATCATGCAAGAATCATCAATTTCTGTCTGGTAGTTTTTGCGTGATTGACGAACAAACAATCCGACAGACGGACAGACAGACATACGGACAAGAATTCTGCTGAGTGGTTTTTTAGGTTCTATAATCGACGTATAAACCGACCAGATTTTTATTTTATCCTTTTATAGAGAAGAGACTAGCGACCCGCTCGCGGCTTCGCCCGCTTATACCACAGAATTATTTACTTAACACACTGAATTATGTTCGTGTTTTGATATACCTATTACGTATGTTTGCAGCGCAATGAAGATTTTTATGAGAAAGTTATTAAAACTTTAGATTTTAATCGGTTCACACAAAGTTAAAACCAGATCCACGCTTTATCCCGCCTTTAGCAGGGCAACTTAGTGTTAAGATATTGCGTATAATGTGTGACTGATGTGCCAAATGAAAATATTATTAAACGAAACGAAAATATTATTAAATTATAATTCAATCCTCCAAGTGGGGATCGGGCCCACAACAGTAGCGTTAGTCACAACTTTGTGCCCCTGTGCAGCGACGTTAAAGGCCGTCGTAAAAGAAGAGAAGAGAAGCGTCAGCGCTCCATTTACGGAAACAGAATATAGGGTAAAATATTTTAAAGAAATTAAGCAAGATACATCAACAGTGAAGACGTAGGTTTTTTTGTTCATTTCACGATGTTTATTCATATCTATATTTCGTGTGACGCGGTTACGCATAGATACCAATAACGTACTACTACAAAAATACTAAAATCTTTACAACTTTGAACTTTGCCGCCAATACCTACGACTCGATTTCTGAGTGAAGCGTATGCAGCGGTTTCCCTTTGATAGGTTTATGTGTGCGCGCGTCGTTCTCGACAAATTATATTTTATTTTACAACGATAATTTTAGTTAATCCACACTTAAGGAAAGAACAATACTTATTTAGAAAACGTATAAAAATTTGAACGTAGCGGATATTAAATAATATTTAAATATAGATAATCTATACCAATTCAGATTTCAGTCATTTCTATACTACAATCTACAGATCTGCCAATTTCGCAGAGTGAATCTTGTAATATAAATACAATTCGAACTATTCAATGAATTTGACGTTCGGAAAAGTAAAGAAAGTTTAATAAGTGCTCGGGCAGATATCATGGTAGTTTCAAGTTTTCGATAAGAAGCCGCTTCAGCACTGTTCGACCATTTTTACTCAACCCCGCCCTCTCACGCTTCGCCGGCAGCTTTAATGACTTATTCGCTTTTTCTTCGTGTTCAAAAGGAATTCGTTTAATAAAACAGTCATTGTCTAGACCAAAAAGAAATTCTAGTGAACATGGCTTGTTTTACTTATTATTGACGTAGCTGTGGGCGGACAAATATTTACGTAGTTTTGCAATGAGTGCTATAAACAACAATTTAATTTTTGCTGTCTTGTTTGAGTTTCTATGTTAATAAGAGTTTTTTTTTAAGTTTTCTTGCAAAACTCTACAATTGTACTTTTAATATTTATTTACTAAGTTATACATAATTTATGTCTGTATAAACTTGCCACATATATAAATAACATAATCACACTCAAAAATAAAACTACTCAATAATAAACATATTTTATTGCTGAAATGATCCTACATTGTAAAAATAGTAAGCGCCGTTACAAAAGAAATAAACTTTAATCAAAAAATTTATAGAGATGGAAAAATTTGCAGAAAATGAAGAACAGAATATTCCACTTACTCTACATACTCTACTGGTTAATCTCTTTGTTCATATACCTAAAGATGCAAATATTTAAAACAAGATAAGATAAGTACCTATTGACCTATTCTTTTTACGACGATACCCTCAATATAGAGCTTAACCCTGATTTTTGGTAGTTGACAGTAGAAGAAATCATATTAAAAATGTGAATTTTCTTTTAACAAAAATTTTAACCCACAACCATCATTTCCAGTCAGGCACATATTAGTTGAACCGATGTGGCACAACCAAAGTAGAATTAAATCTACATTTTTTGATTTAGATATCCAAATAATTAATTTATAAACTAACTGAAATTTTATTAGTGGATTTTCTAAATTATATAAAATACAACATGAACTAGATAAAAAAAATGCATACATATAATGCATTCAAATTGAACGACACTCGTACACAGTACATATCTATTGAAACCAAAACGCATCATTCAAACGTATCAACTGATCGCTTTAGACTATAAAATAAATAAAGTCGAACTGCACACACTCGTCCAGATAAAAACTACAACATCCATTTAGCATATATCGCTGTGTAATAAATAAACATGAATCATGAAAAACCAATTAGAATGGATATCGATTTATTTTGCTAAGCCCTGAGTGCTATGAATTAGTTACATACAAATAAAACACCTGCTTAGTGGTCGTGGTGGTGCAAATATATATAAGTTCACTAATTTTGAGGGAAAGAAGAAATATGATTACGTTATTATGGCCTTAAAACCTAGTGCTATGACACTCCGGTCCGAAATTTTACGGATATTGTGCGCCGCGCGTTGTCTAGTTATCATAGAACTCTCACCAGTCGCGTTTACAGTAAGTAAAAATTAAATGAAATATAATAAAAATATATATTAAAATAAAATAAATTAAAAAATATATATACATACGATTTTTTGCTTATTCTTTTCGATTTTAAAATTTGTCCCAGAAACACAAAAAAAAAATAATTTAATATGAACCAATCATGTAAAGCAAACATCTAGTTATATATTAAATAACAGTATATAATAATATATTTCTTAAAAAGGAAGCGTCGACAAATGTTAAAATGATTTTAAAATATGTGCAGTCAATTTCACGGCTGGCGCCCTGGTTGGCGCTTAGACGACCAAACCAGAACTGAATTATGGCAAGTACGCCATCCCTGATACCAATTTATCATCTCAAAATGGAAGAAAGCATTATCTACGCATCTTTTAGGAAAATGACTCTGTGATAAATGACTTATGAGTTGCTGAAACTGTATTTTCTATACTTAAATCAAATTAAACAAAAATAAATCAGCTTCACACTGTATCCCGCACATAGCAGAGGGAACCTAGTGTTAAGTTAAGTTAGAGGCATTGTGTGCTGAGTGGCGGAACTCCACGCCGCTCTTTGCTTCGACACCAGAGCGATGAAATGAAAATATAAATTTATAATAAATATTTCATTTCCTCGAGTGAGGATCGAACCCACAACCAGTCGCGTTTACCGCCACACTTTTTGCCTCTGCACCACGACCGGCCTCAAGTTTCTACTTTCTATACTTTAGATGAATTGTGATATCTTGTTATATCTTATAGGTTAATGTTGTTAAATTTTAGTATTGTTGGTCGGTCAGTCTGATTTCCTTTATGTATGTACGTCGTACATGTCACTAGGCAGCGACTGTAAGGCGTGCCAGTACCTATATAAAAGGCAAAAAAAAAACATATTTGTTATATGGGACCCACTAAATATTTATTTTATTTTTTAGTATATGTAGTTAAAGCGGCAACAGAAATACGTCATCTTTGAAAATATTAACTGTTTAACTATAAAGATTCATGAGATACAGCCTGCTGACAGACGGACAGACAGACATACAGACAGCGCTTTTACCCCTCTTTGCAAAAATGTGTCCAGCTAAAATTACATATTGATAATTAGTTTTTGCCGCATATTTCATGAAATTCGCCGCGCAATCAAAATATATAGTACACTTTCCGTTGACCTAGAGATATAAAAGTAATAGAGATATAAATTTACGGTTAAAAAACCATTACAAACTTATATTTGTAGTGCATTTCATTCTAAATATGTACATACGCCCGCTTCATTTGTTGACCTCTAATAATAAAATTGATGAAACCCTCGGTAGGGAAGTTCGACTTAGACGTTTTTCTCAGATGAAAAAAAAGAAGATTAAAATAATAACAAAAAAAAAATCAAATAAGTTAACGATTAACTAATAATGACATATTTCTTGTGAATATAATGTAAGCAAACGCAGTTATAATAGTTAAAAATCCAAAAACTATAGTTTGCCTCTACATTTTAACAAGGGTTATCAACCCCGTCTGTAGGGCGGGACCGCCCTCTAACTCTACGCTGTATTATTAATGACAATCCCTTGCCCCGCCTTTTCTCTACTACTAGTGTAATGCAAATTTCGCAATATTTTGTTTACACAAACGCCAACACAGCCCGATAACAAACTAGGTAATTATACAAGCTGACTGTTGGAAAGTTATAACCCCAGTTGTTTCAGTTTAGTTTAGTTTACTATACATTTTTGTTTATTATTATTGAAGAATTTCTCGAATTTTGCCAAATAAATAAAATAATTGAAAGAACCATTTCCGCTTTCCGCTTATTTCAATATATTCTTATTAAGTGGCGAAACGGAATTCGTCATTCAGATTAAAAATAATAAATGAATTTAGATGAAAGTTTACAGTCATTTAACTAAAACAACAAAATATCACAAAGTCTTCAATTTATGTAAAGAATATGTTTAATTTATGTAAAAATTATGTTTATTTATTTTTTTATAATACAACAATCAGGTTAAGCGGGCGGGCTTTTACTGGACTTTGGCTGCAAAATTTTAAACGTATTAATTTCATAACTTATATGTTATATGACCTTTCTAGATGACATTGATGAAGTGAGTACGCCACTAACTAGCTTAAAAGCCGTAATAACCTTACAAGAACTGAATTGAATTATATATTAGAAATAATAACTAAATGGAATCTTAGTTACATAGCATTTTTTCTTAAATATTTAAAATGATAAAAAGATTAGAAAGAATAGAAATGATTATATGATGAAGAACCCATAATGTTGTTATGAAAACAAAACAAATATTTTTTTTATGAAATGCTAATAACATCGCTTTATCAACAGAAAAAATGGTAAAACTTCATTTTTTTTCTGTTCATTTTTCGGGTAGATCGACCATATCTAGTGCCATTTTACTGATCACGCTTTTCTTTGTCCAGCAGCACTGTTAGCTTAAAACCTTGATCCATATATGAAAAATAGATCACAACAGCATTTAACAACTTAGAAACATTATAAAAGTATGACCCAATTTCGAAGTCATCAAAATATAGATTATAGCACTTCTATAATACGGTAATGGCAAGTTAACTTTTATGGACGTCATTATCCGAACTCGGCTTATACCAATGAAGTCATTTGCATACATAGAATGTAATTGAAGGGTGATTGACGGTGACAAATACTCTGTGGCACACGATCCAATTTCTCGAATAATGAACACTTTTTATTTAACTTCACGCTGTATCCCGCATGTAGCAGAATAGACAGGGGGAATCTAGTGTTAGGACACTCGCTCCCCAATTTCTACCGAATTTTAGGGGCATTTTGCGTGTTGAGAGAACAGAACTCAAAGCCGCGATTTGCCTCGAGACCAGAGAAAAGAAAATTAATATATATATAAATAATAATTATTATATTTCATTTCCTCGTTTGGGAATCCACTCCACGACTGGCCTCAATAAGCAAACAATTTAGTAAATACTCGCTTTATAATATGCTAAGCTAAATAAAAAAAAACTATTCCTAACTTAAATACCTATAATGTTCTTCAAGCATTTTTATTTAACACAGTTTTTACTGTGTAAATCATATATAATATTAATCATATATCTTTTTTTTTGTTTTTACTTTACGCTGCATTCCTAGTGTGGTAGCCAGAGAGAGCAAAGGGCCAAACACTACTCATTCTTTATACTATTAACCTTTTAATACATCCCTCCGAGGGGTCCTTATTAATTCTACGTGACCTTCCCCCACCATTGTCGATACGGTTTTTTGAAGGTCAACCGAAGCCTCCTCCTGCCTTTTTCTTTTTTAATCATAATTTCTTAATAATCACAATTGCTAATTAAATTAAAAGCTATTTTTTTTTCTAAAATATGTAGTTATTATAATTCTACATAATTAAAGAACACGTTACGTGTTGAAGTATAATGTATAATTAAAGCCACTAACTAGCAACCGTTCCTTCTTCCCCCTTTATATGAGAAAGGTTTTCCCCACACAAGGGTTACATAGATGTTTTTTTTTACCTTCACGCTGAACCCCTCATATAGAAGGGTAAGCAGAGGGAAGCTAGTGTTAAGACACTCCATTTCCCATTTTCTGCCCTATTTGCAAGACGGCGGGACTCAACACCGTCTTTTATCTATTAGAGGGAGAAAATAAAAATTATTTAATTAGGGTGGGGATCGAACCCGCATCCATCACGTTTATATATATATATATATATATATATATATATATATATATATATATATATATATATATATATATATATATATATATATTAAACATAGGATGTATTCATGCTACCTACTATGGGAGCAGCGTAAAGTTGCAAAAAAGTTTAAAATGGCCTTAAAAAAACGATGCATACCACGCCTCAGTATACAAAGACATGCAGCAAATTGGTATCTAACTGTCATTGCTGTCGCGCTGTTTACTAAAAAAGTTTCACAGTAAAAAAAGGTATAAACTAAGCCACAGATAATGAAAAACACTGCAATGCAACGATCTGAATAAAAATTGAAGAAGCTTGCGTGCAGTCACCGGCGTCAATTTGTATGTTGTTTGGACTTTTAGCTTGAATTATTGTATAGCACAATTTAACTAATCTTTTTAACTCTATTTTAGCCATTTTTTGGGGATATATAGAAATTTAAAATAAATAAATCAGCTTCACGCTGTTCACAGCAGGGTAAGCAGAGGGAACCTAGTGTTAAGACACTCCGTTCCCCACTTTCTGCCGAATTCTGGAGGCATTGCGAGTTGAGTGGCAGAACTCAACGCCGCGCTTAGCCTCGACACCAGAGTGAAGAAATGGAAATATAAATTTAAGTAAATATTTTATCTCCTCGAGTAGGGATCGAACCCACAACCAGTCGGTTTTATAGACATACTTCGTGCCGCTGCGCCACGACTGGCGCAATTATTACAATAAAATCTTAAATTCAATAAAATCTAAATTAAAAAATCTTTTCAGTTTAATTTTTTCATTATGTATTGTATTTTGTTTTTACTATTCTAGGCCTTTTATTTGATACCCATATTCGTAATCCAAATTTCATCTAAATTGGACACTCAAATAAAAGCCTGTCAAAATATGATTGTAGTGATCGTTATTGTCTTTCATTTATTAATAATGCTTAAATTAGTTTTGAAATAAAGAACTGGATGTATCTAATGTACTGGATATTTTAATAATTATCATTGAATATTAAATTTTGTAATTTATTTCTAAAAGGAAATATTAGATTAATTCGTTAAGAATTAACAAAATTAATACTTTTAGATTTTGTAAATATTAACTCGTAAGATTTTTTTTATTAATAGAACATATGTATAGGCACACATGTGCAATATTTTCTAACAAAATAATGGCTAGCATTTAGCAGGATAGGCAGAGGAAACCTAGTATTAAGACACTCCGTACCCCACTTTCCGAGGCATTGCGTGTTGAGTTGCGGAACTCAAAAGCAAAAAAATACATTATAATGCATTCCCTTGACTGGAAATCGAACTCACAACCATCGCATTACAGTCACACCTTTATGCCCCTGCACCACAACGGCCTCAAATATTAAATGGACTATATCAAGTATTACAATTCATTCCTTGTGCGACTCATTCCATTTATTTTAACAGCCCTCTTATCTTACAGCCCAATTACCATTACCGTGAGCTTGCATTAGCCGTCACGCGATAGTAAATTAAATAAAATCAAACCGTGTAAAACCTTTTTTGGCTGTCCTTGCTCCTTTTAGTATGTAGTATTCTTTACTTCTCCCAACCAATAAAATTTTAAATAAGTAAAAAAATTAAAAAAAGGAGAAAAGAGCCTTACTATGTTATGAAAGTGGAAGGATTGATGATTGCCATTAATTGATCGACTTCTGTAAAAGGAGGAGATTATAAATTCGACTGTATTTTACCTATGCTTGTTATCAGAGCACAGGATACCAGAACTTTTGACTGCGTGAATCGATGTT
Source organism: Heliconius erato x Heliconius himera (assembly GCA_013421005.1). Classification (NCBI taxonomy): domain Eukaryota; kingdom Metazoa; phylum Arthropoda; class Insecta; order Lepidoptera; family Nymphalidae; genus Heliconius; species Heliconius erato x Heliconius himera. Next base: position 8,632 of record JAATLQ010037495.1, read on the forward strand.
GATGATTCTTTTTTCATTTAAAAAGCTACTGCTTCCTGTGTAGTCCATTCTATTTATTTCCATATTTTGGTCCATTTCTGACAATGTATCCATGAGAGAATCGCATAAATCTTTGTGCATTTGCATTAAATATGAGAAAAATGAACGACTAACTTAATATTCCGCAATCTCGCTGTGAAGGAAGATATTTCCAAAAATGTCATTATGTAATTCATGAATCTTTCAAGCCAATATAAACAGTCATGAGTCAGAAAGGAAACCGATTTTTCAGTAAGTGAATTTAGCCACACGATGTCCAAATGTCGTTGTCTCCAAATAGCAAAAGTCCTTTGTTGCGGTGTTATTTTATTATCTAGTAGGTACAGTGCCATCGACGAGTCTTGGCCGCTCTGAAGCAAATTTTAGATGGGTGCGCAGATTTGATTAGAAATATTTTTTTTACTTTTGGTTACTTTCTTTTCGAGTGGAAAATGCGCAAAAATTAAGAAAACTTTACTTCAAGGCGGCCACGACTCATTGGCCGTACTATACCTTACGGAATAAAAACAATGGAAATTCAATGATAAATAAAACCAGGGCGGTGCCGCCTGATGACAAGTAAATTACTTTGTACTGGCAAATTGCAAACGAACTTTGATAAAGTAACAATTTTTCTACTGAAGCTTTTTTATTTATTATTTGGTAACTTCAGTACGGGATTTGTTTTTATAATAAATTGAAAAAATATTGCTTAAATAAAAAAATAACCAATAATCCATAGGAATAATCCTTAAATAAAAATTGTACAGAAAACAGCTTAAGTTTTGATTCAGATTGTTAACTACTTCTACAAAATCAAAAGCTTTTGCGTGATTAAAAACTCATATATTCAATTATCTCTGTTCTGGCAAACAAAAAATGGAGTGTCTTGACACTAGGCTTGACACAAGTACTTATGTCAAAAGTGAATTTTTGTACGAAGCCCTCGGTAGGTAAGCTCGATTACCGCTTGTCCGGTTTTTTTAATAAACCTTAACTATTTCTAATTTCTAATAATATTACTAATTCTTATAAGATATTATAAAGAAATAAGAAATTGTTAAAAAGGCCAGTCGAAGCGCAGTGGCAAAATATGTGACTGTAAAATCGACTGGTTGTGGGTTTGATCCCCACTCGAGGAAGTAAAATATTTATTTACATTTATATTTTCATTTCTTCGCTCTGATGTAGAGGTAAAGCGCGGCGTTGAGTCCTGCCACTCAATACGCAATGCCTCCAGAACTAGGCGGAAAGTGGGGAATTACGTGTCTTAACACTAGGTTCCCTCTGCCTACCCTGCTATGTGCGGGATACACCGTGAAGCTGATTTTTAAATATTATATATTATTAGTTTAGTTTAGTTATATTATTAGTTTAGTTTCTAAAGTAAATAACAGCTCAGGCGATTTTTAGTTATGTGACTGTGCACGCTTAATTCTTATAAAAACGAATAAATTTAGCCATTTCACAATGTTAAGTACTTATAACAGTAATTACAATGACGTGCTTAAGCAGTTTAAAATAGTGAAATGAAATTGTTTGAGCTTGTTTACTTTATTACTGTGCCACTCGTCCTGTATTTAAATTTAAATAAAGAAATGTATTTCCATTTTTATCGTCGTATAATCTTGGAAAGTCTTAGCACTCAATAGTAGTATTTCTGACTTGTAATATTTAGGTATTATATGTGATCTCTGCCGTAGTATTTTTTAATGTTGCTCAGGATATGAGGCCAGTCGTGACACAGGGACACGCGTGTGTGTTTCAGGTGGGGTCAATTCTCACTCAAGGAAATAATTTTTTTTTTAGAAAACAATAAAAAATTGAATGTTGCAGGATTTGAACCCGCACCTCTTGGATACCCTCTAAGTGCTATGACCAACTAAGACATACGTTCTCATCGGGCTATGTCAAAATTCTTACACGCTTGTGACACGTTGCTAGCATCTCTGTACATAGATGTTTAAAGTATACTAGTGCTTTTAAAAACAATTTGAACGGTGGTTTTACCAGTGTCTTCAAAGTTGGAACTGAGGAACTTTTCATGTCGATACGATATGGGTATCTTCAAAAAGCGCATGTATAAAAGGCTGGCCGCGCATATGTAGTTCTCATGTTGCATGCGGTCGTGGGCGGGGGTCATCACTTACCTTCAGATGACCTGTCCGTTCGTTTGCTTTGTCTTTTCCATAAAAATAAAAATCCTAAATCGTCTTGGCCTTTATTACATAATTCTTTCTACTTATCTTTATATTTTAAGTTATTTATAATGTGCCTTCATCTCCTGAAGGAAAAAAGTTAGAACAATTTTTAACAAGCATTACTATTATACTATACTCCATATTGATATTACCATATTCCTTATTCTTTGGTGTCAAATAAAAAAAACAAAGAGAAAAAGAAAGAAACCAATAAACAACACGACTCGTACATGTGTATATCAATTCCTCCCAGATAAAATAAAAGCTTATACAGCTTAAACCTATTCCGTTTCACTCTATATGTATAGGGTGTTGAAATATCGCAGTACCAATAGCTATGAATAATGCATACATGACGTAAGTAATAATCCGCGAGCACCCCAGCCAATATGTGATTTTGTTTATTTTCACCACGGAAGTTGTGACGTGGTCATTATTCAAGATAACATTGCCTATTACTCATATGTACAGCGCCAACACATATAAGTAACAACCTCTGTAATGCTTAGTATTCTATTCTTAAAAAATAAAATTCTCGGAAAAAATAAAAAAATAAAAAAATAATCTCAAACATAAACTTCACCAGACTCACTTCTCCCTAAAATATAGGATTGTTCCTAGTTTAGGAGGTAGAGAACTATTTTATAATTGTGTAACTTGTACAAGCCTCTTTCATGTTATGTTCTTTGTTTCTGTGATTACTTTCTTTATGGAAATAAACGTTTTAATAACTTTACGAAATTTGAACCTCGATACTTGTATATGGTGAAACTGACAGCGTTCGATAGTTGTAAATTTAACTTACACTATGGGATATATATTTTATTTGTGTATTTAAATTATTTTTTCCCCGCTCCGACAACATAAAGTTCAGCGTTGAGTTGTGTCACTCAAAACGTCATATCTCGAATTCAAGCAAATTAAACGACAATGGAACTAATTCTAGCTTTCTTTTGCCTCTACCGAATAACGATGAAACAGAAAAAAAACATAAAATCATAAACTATATGTCTCTAGCACCTATTCGAATATAACATTTAATCATAACAAAATCTCCATCCCTTAAATTTTCAATTACCACACATCCACACACTCTGTATAATATCTGGCTTACAACAGCAACAACACAGTGAAACCAGAAACAATAATAAATGAAATAAATCGTCAGTGATGTGCACAATCGTGTCATCCGGTTGCGGAGTGTGGATAATCCGCGGACGTGGCGGCGCGGGCGCGGGCGAGTGAGGCAATCGCGTGCATCCACTACATTGCACCGCGCTAGATAACTTTATATGGATGTGCTATAAATGAAACAATAAAGCAATATTCATCTACGGTTGTTTAGATTTATTAATTATATTGTGGATTTTATGGTTAAATGGTCGACTTAATTAATTATATTGTGGATTTTATAGTTTAAATGTTCTTAATAGAATCTATTTGTTGAAAAATTATAAGAAAATGATAAAAAATTGTACTTTCGGATTTTTTTCTTTATATACACCGAATTACTAACTGGATGTAAAATTTTTCCATTCTGGGTCATCTAGAACTGTGTTAGAATTGATGATTTTTGGACGTTATTACCAAAATAGGCGTTTGAGCTGTGTTTATGAAGTTTGATGGGCATATGTATGTATGCCACGGGTCTCATATAGAACCCAAATTTGGCAGGTATAAGTGAAATAGTTTTTGAGTGACAAAAGGGTCAAAAGTGACTTCAAATTCTTTGTGTTAAATTACACACGGTGCATCTCGATCACAATTATTTTTACTGCACTTGGCTTGACACGCTACTGCGCGCCCAGATGTTCAGTTCAGATGTGCTATTCATTTTTTGTCGGTTTACTCTTTTAAAATATTTTTGTTTAAAAGATTTTTTCATAGGTTGTATAAAATATGTAAAGGACTCGATATAATATAATAGTAGTCAAAACGTATAATCGTTAAATAAATCTCACATTGCTGATGATGCTTGATAACTGTGCTCATAAATGAACGAATCAGTTGTATTCACACTTAATTTAGTCAGACCTACTATAATAAAGGCCAGTCGTAGCGCAGCGGCACGAGGTGTGACTGTAAAACCGACTGGTTGTGGGTTCGATCCCAACTTGAGGAGATGAAATATTTACTTAAATTTATATTTCCATTTCATCGCTCTGGTGTTAGGGTTAAGCGCGGCGTTGAGTTCTGCCACTCAACACGCAATGCCTCCAGAATTCGGCAGAAAATGGGGAACAGAGTGTCTTAACACTAGGTTCCCTCTGCCTACTGAAGCTGATTGATTATTACTATAATAAGAGGCTTATGACGAAAAATGCCATCCACACATTATGTCAAAAGAAACTTTATATTATAATATTATGTAATTTAACTAAAACAAGGTATTGTTTATTAACTTCTACACAAAAATTAAAATAAGACTAGCGATGTAAGTTTATATGCCCGTAAAATAACAAAGACTATAAAAGTATCCACTGACACAATTTTTCTGCATATAATAAAGAAAACACACAATTTTTCATACAATGTACATTAGTTGGCCAACCCAACGATGTGTCACAAATGCGGTGGTACGAGCCAGCATCAAATAGTTCGCTTTGTTGCGCAAAATCAAAAACAAACTTGAATCGCGTTGCCTACATCATTGATATATTTCGTATACTACAACATTCACAAAATGTAATATATTTTAATAATAATTATTGTATAATTATTCTAGAGGTGCTACTGTAAACGCGATAGATTGTAGATTCTATTTCCTTTCAAAATAAAGAAATATTTGAAAAGAAAACAAAAAACAATTAGTTACTACTAGATTCAGCTTGGGTAAATGGACAAAGATATTTCTTTCCAGATTGTATGAATTTGCGAATTTCGAATTTGCAAATAATATTGAAATTTATGATTATTTATTAAATAATTTTCCTAAATAATAAAAACATATATAGACTATTTTATTTGCGTTTTTACGTTTTTAAGTACCCGCACATTAAAATATTACGACCTCACCTACCTATATTTTTACAATTAACATAATCCACAAGTGTCACGTGAAACTATGGCAATGAAAATATTATAATCACGTTTCTTCTACACACAATATTCCTATAATAAGCTCATAAATTCAATAGCTTAAAAAGCCTATGACTCACTTAAGGTGTCACAATAAAAGTAGCAAGATTACTTTGAAAGAAAGCTGTAGCACGCGAACGGCCGCTCGAGCTTACCTGAGGTAACAATTATATGGTCATGCGAAGCCTCAATCGATCACCCATTTGGCCTACGCCACTGGCTATGGCCACTCGGTTCCTACTCTAAAGCAATTTCCGGGGCCCTTATCTGGTGAACTGGATTTACTTTAGTTGTTAAACAGAATTAATCCAACTGACAAGAATCTGACATTTTGGAAGTGTACGGCCTAAATTGTTTTCAATTTTGGGTCTTCTATTTACAGTTAAGATTCGTGACAACTATTTTATTTATTATCTGTGCTCGTTTTAACCTATTTTTTAATTTAAAATTATATGTTAAAATTGTACAATTTTTAAATATGTACAAATATTATATTTCTTTTCACTTGAATTTGAATTTGAATTTGAAAGAAATATTGTTGTAAGCTAATAAGGATGCATACCTATTATAAAGTTACACAAATTTCACAATACTTTACTATAACCACATTAAAATTAATAAATTTCCCCAAAATGCACAGCACTAAAGTATTAATAATGCACATAGTGACGGTAAAATACAGTACAGCACAGGAATAAAAATGTTCCATTATTTATTATTAAATTCCTTTCATGTAGTCGCTCTTAAGCCAAAAGTCCTGCCGTGTACATAATTCTTTAACAAGCCTTTTGAAATATTGCGGCATCTTTCACATTTCCCGCAAAATTTATAATAGTGAATTTCCATCGCTCGACACTGGGTTTTTAATTATTTTCTCTTGTTTGTACAAGATTAAGATTTTGCAGATATTAGTAATATATTGCTAATGGAAAATATTGTAAGTTGTCGGAACAATGTTCAACATAAATATGGGTACTTTAAACAAGAAATCGCTTCGCACGTTATTTCTTTCGGTTCGTTAGGTGATTTCACAAGTGCCTGTAGTTTATGATGACCTACATGTTTAAATGTATTTCAAAATTGTATATTGTAAAATTATTCTCGATTGCTTTGTGAAAATTATTAAATTATATTTATTTAGCTCGGTGCGAACAAAAAATATTAAATATGTATATATATTGTTAAATAAATCAGCTTCACGCTGTATCCCGTACACAGCAGGGTAGGCAGAGGGAACCTAATGTTAACACACTCCGTTCCCCACTTTCTGCAGAATTCTGGAGGCATTGCGTGTTGAGTGGCAGAACTCAACGCCGCGCTTACCCTCGACACCAGAGCGAAGACATATAAATTTAAATAAATATGTTATTTCCTCGAGTCGGGATCGAACCAACAACCAGTCGGTTTTACAGTCACACTTTGTGCCGCTGCGCCACGACTGGCTTCAATATTATTATCATATTGTTTGTAATAATATTATTTAACATTTATGTGACAGAAAGTTGGTCTCTCGATATTTGGAGACCAATCCCAGTCAACCGCGTCCCAGCCATTGAACTTTGGTAATGGAAAACAATAACAAACGAAAACGACTTTGAAACATTCATTGAAATTGAAAGTTGGGTCGTCCAGGACGCGACCGGGCGGCGGGATGCAGCAGGTGCCTTACACGGGACTTCAATTGAACAAATACAATTTAACTTAAAATTCTGTTTTGTGTAATGTGACTCCAGCTCTCCTTTTATAATCATTTCAAGTCCTAAAGCAACAAACCTGCTTGAACTATGAAAATTTATATTTTTTACTACTGCGTGAATAGTGTTTTCGTCTGCTTTGTTCTTTTATTTAAAAAAAAAACCATAATAAACTAAGCTATAATAAATTTAAAGAATTATATTATTGAAAATCGATCGGACATTTTTTTTCAAATATTTTAATTAAATTGAATAAGAAAACCATTTGCAACCGGAATAAAAATATAACCAAAACAAAACGATATCCGAGGCGACATTTTTACGATTTCAAAAAGCACTTCCCCGTAACAGATGAGCCCTGCATCTTATCTTACAAACGTAGAATATTATAAAATGTCGCAATAAAGCAAATAAGTAGACAAACGCGTTCACGAGCCAATGAACAAGTGATTTTAAATCTTATATTAAGCTGATAAAGTATATAATAGCTTGAATTTGTTTAACATAATGCTGAAGTACCGCTTGTGAGAAATATTATGAAAACAAATTCGAGTTGAGCACGTTCGCTCCCAGTAATAAATAAGAGCAAAAGTGGGTACTAGACAGAGGAAGTCAGCCGCAAAATAGCCCTGTTTGAACTTTTATTATATAGTAAGTCGAGTATAACATGGAATTGCAATGTGAGAGCAAATTATCTGATTGGGTGTTGGTTTAGTAGAATAGGTGGATGTTACTAACATATTGGTAGTTTTTAACCGTTTTTTAATTGTTGTTTCACACTTAGGAAAGAAAAATGTTAATGTAGCGGGACTCGAACCCGCGCTTCCTGAAAACTGACCAGACGCTGTGACCTTACTGATGTATGGCTTAGTGGTCAGAGTGCCTGGTCCGTTTTCAGGAGACACGTTCAAATTTTTATACGTTTTCTAAATATGTATATTGGAAGTTATATTTAGAGTATTGGTTTTGTATATCGGTATCCTGTGTCAAGGTACGACGCTGTCTTAACTAGATTGGACTATTAATCCAGAAGTGACTTGTTTGAATTATAAATATTATAATTGCCAAGTAGCAATGTGTTTCAAAATAAATTGCAAATATATGTACATATAAAAACAATATTTTTAAAAGTCATTTTAATAATTATATCAATATTAAATCAAATTAAACCAGCTTCACGCTGTATCTTCCACACAGCAGCAGGATAAGCATAGGCAAACTAGTTTTAAAACACTCCGTTCCTCACTTTCCGCCGAATTCTGGAGGCATTGCGTGTAGAGTGGAGGAACTCAACGCGGCGCTTTGCCTCGATACCAGAACAAAGAAATGGAAATATAAATTTAAATAAATAATTTAATTTCTTCGAGTGGGGATCGCACCCACAACAAGTCACGTTTACAGTTACACTTTACACTAACCATCCTAATCCTAATCCTAACATGCTATATATATCATTGAAAATGATATAAATGAGGCCAATCGTAGCGCAAGGGCACAGTGTGTATGTAAACCCAACAGGTTGTGGGTTCAATTCCCACTCGAGGAAATGAATTATTTAAAGTTTTCATTTTTTTCGCTCTGGTGTAGAAACAAAGCTATTGAGCTCCGCCACTCAACACGCAATGCCTCCAGAATTCGACGGAAAGTGGGAAGCGTAGTGTCTGTCTCTAGGTTCTCTCTGCCTACCATGCCGCGTGAAGCTAAAAATAAATAAATAGTTTATTCATAGGTATACATAAAGCAATAACCAAATAATAGATGTTACGTATGCAAAAGAGTTACAATAAACGTAAAAGAAGAACGAAAATGTAATGTTAAACAGCCACGTTCGTATGAGCATTTACAACGTGAAATTTCGTTCAAACTTTTGTACACAATAGGCATTGAACGTAAAAGTGGCAAGACGAGGTCTTTACTGTGTTTTATTTTTCAGATATTTGCAAAATTTTTGTGGGAAAAGATAGATTTTATTGGTATGCCAATACATTCTGCACTTTCTACCCAGCTTTATTCATTTCATTCGGAATATTAAAAAACATAATTTCTCTTTAAATTCAATACATCATATAAATTAAAAAATATTAGTTACAAAGTATATTTTTGCCAGAGTCCATCGTGGTGCGGGGGCACAAGCGTCGTCCAACTCGGGTGAATTAATTATTATTTATTAATATTTTCATTTCTTCGATTTAGTAACAAGGCAAACGATGCTGACCAATCAACTCCCAATGCCTCGAAAGTTTGGTGGAAAATGGGGAATGGAGTGTTTTTACACTAGGTTCGGTCTGTCTACCTTGCTATGCAGCGGGATATAGCGTGAAATTTTGAAAAAAATAAATCAGCTTCACGCTGTATCCCACACACAGCAGAATAGGCAAAGAGAACCTAGTGTTAAGACACTCCGTTCCCCACTTTCTGCAAAATTCTCGAGGCGTCTTGAGTGGCATAACTCAACGTCACCAGAGCGATTCATCTCCTCGAGTGGGAATCGAACCCACAACCAGTCGGTTTTACAATCACACTTTGTGCCCCTGCGCCACGACTGGCCTCACTGAAAAAAAAAATAAAATTATATTTAACAGTACAAATAAATAAAGCATTTGTATTACCAAAAACCATCCATCAACAGAACATTAACAGTGGGTGAAGTACAGTTCAGTAAATTGTTCGACGAAGGTCCAAATGTAGGAATGCCAAAAAAACCACCCGTCACTCGCAGGAGGTGGAGGTGGGGCGAGACAGCTGTCTTGTTGTCGGATGATGACCGGGGGCTCTTAATTAATAGTTTACGAAATACTGACTGGCTTACTTTGTTGGTAGATACCTAAATTGGTAAACGTGGAGTGTTATTTTGGTAATAATAATTTAGATGTTTATTTATTGTTATTATATACAATTTTAATGAAGATCGCGTTATATTTTTTTTATTATAATACAATTTCTTATACAATAAAATTTAAATACCATACAAATTTATTTTAAGAAATCATTTTTTTTTAGGCCAGTCGTGGCGCAGCGGCATGAGGTATGACTGTAAAACTGACCGGTTGTGGGTTCGATCCCCACTCGAGGAGATGAAATATTTACTTAAATTTATATTTCCATTCATTCCTCCAGAAATCGGCAGAAAGTAGGAAACGGAGTGTCTTAACACTGTGTTCCCTCTGCCTACCATGCTGTGTGCGGGATACAGCGTAAAACTGAAAATCTATATTTCATTTTTATTTTTATCGTTACCTTTTCTTACCTTTTATATTCTCGGACGTTATGAATATTGTATTTTAAGTGGACCTCTTTTTAACCTATATTCTCCTATTGTATTACTTTTACTCCTTTTTTACTGTACACTCTCCTTCGCGTGCTGTTCAAACTACGTGAAATTAGCGTAGTGCTAAGACAATCCGTTCCCCATTTAGACACTTCCCTTTCTCACTTTTCGTCAAATTCTTTAAACATTGATCGTATTGAGTGGTGGAACTCAACGTTGGGCTTTGATTCTTTACCAGAGCGGGAAAATGAAAATATTAAATATTTCATTTCAACGAGTGGGAATCGAACCCGCAACAGCGCGATTACAGTGACTGCCTCTGGCAAAAAGATTATATATAAAATTCAATTATCGATTTATATATGAATGTAGCACCCACTAATCCAATTGATTTTTATAATACAGTGCAATAATGTAATTTTTTGGTGCTCTCATTCTGTGAAACGAACATTAAAATAATTAAATGTTTGGTTAAGCGCACTTATCTCAAGAATAAAATAATACTAGATTGCCATTATAATTTAAATATAAAACTTTTAATGTACACGGCAATTAGCTCGTCTGATTTTAATATATGCATAAAGAGAGCATAAATATGGATAAAATTTCACAGCATGAAAAGACTTGTGGTAGATTGCGAATTAAGCGGAATGCGGAACATTTTACTCAATTAGTTTTTTATATGGAGTAAAATATTAATTTTATATTTCTATTTCTTATTAATAACTATATATAATTTTAATATGTATTTTTGTGTATGTAGGTAAGTACTTTATATAATTAATTAGGTTATATGAGGATTTTGTTTAAATTTAAATTCAACGTCATTTTGTAGATTTTATGGGTTGAGCTGACATAGTTGAGCGATAGTTATTGGTTCAAATCACAGTTGAGGCCAATCATGGCGCAGGGGCGCAAGTGTGTCACTTTAAACGCGACTAGTTGTAGGTTCAATCCTACTCGATTAAATTAAATATTTAATATTTTCATTTCTTCGCTGTGGTTCCAAGGAAAAGCGCGGCGTTGAGTTTCGCTACTGAACATGCAATGAACTTAACACGAAAATGGGAAACGGAGTGTCTTAACACAAGGTTCTCTCTGCCTCTCTGCTCTCTCTCCCGCACACTGCAGGGTGTTTGGGCACACCCTGCAGTGTGCGGGAGAGTGTGGCGTGAAGCACAAAAAAACACATAATATCTACTCTTTACATATGAACTACTTCATATTTATTGAATAAAGCGCAACGTTTAATCATCATTACCATTTAATCTTCAAAACGAAAAAAAAACTGAAACAACTGCTCCTTTTCTTTAGCAAATCCACTCTTAAAGTCACTTTTATTTTTTTAATATACTATCTACACAAAATATATAATAATATGACACTACATCAAACATATTCCTCAATTATACATTTTCTTACTTTGTGGCACGTAAATTATAAATAATTTAGAGTAATACAAGCTTTTACACTTATAACATCTAGAGCTAATGCCCAAGGGCAATATCCATCACGACACCGCTCTCATTTTTTATTTATTGCCAACCACCAAGATATACTGTTACATGACTTTTAAAAGCGTCGATAAAAAGAAAAGACAGAAAAAAAGCAAAGTCAAAGTGAAAATAAAGCATACTTTTACTTTAAATAAAGAAAAAATTTAAATAAAACATACTTTTACTTTACTTTTTAGCTTCATCTTTTGTTCTTTCATAGTAGACAAACAGAATGCACAGTTAAAACGCTGCATATTGAGTGGGAACGGGAATGGGAACGGTAAATATAAGTGATTACCATGATTAGAGATTGAAGTTACAGATCGCGATTACAGTCAAAGGATCACTTCGCCACGATAGCCTTAATTTGATTTAACTTAAATAGATCTGTTTTATAAGCTTTTAATTAACTTGCTGTGTTAGTGTATGCAAAATCTTGCAAGATTTATTCGACCCACTTCCCAGTGTCAGATGAAATTTATTACGACTTCAGTTCTGCTGACAATGAAATTACGTATAATAATAAACACGCTGTATCCCACACACAGCAGGGTAGGCAGAGGGAACCTAGTGTTAAGACACTCCGTTCCCCACTTTCCGCCAATGTTTCGAGGCATTGCTTGTTAAGTGGCGGAACTCAACGCCGGGCCTTTGCTTCGGTGCCAGAGCGAAGAAATGATTATATTCATAAATTTTAATTCATTCTCTCGAATAGGGATCGAACCCACATATCTCACATGTAATCAATATTGTTGTTAATCTAAAATGGCCGCCGCAACAAAATGGCGGAGTACATATTTTAACACAAACCACCTAATGTAGGTGTCAAATGTAATAATAAGAAAGCTTGTTTTTTAAATTAATATTTAATTTATAATGATATCACAAAAAATAGATATAATTTTTTTTTTCTATTTGTAGAAGATACACAACACATTGCAATTAGCTCAAAGGTCTACGCTTGCGAATAAAATTAATCGATTGATTGTAAACTTAATAAAATCAGTGAGCAGACAGGAGTTACAGTTATATAAACATCGATGTTTAATTACGTTACTACGGAACAGGTGATTGTTCAATATATACCTACGTACAGAAAGCATGCTATTGTTCAATAATCATTTTAATAGTATAATGATATAGTATAACTACTCTATATTTTTTACAATTTCAAAATGTTCTTCCATAGGTCAAGACAGAAAAATATTTACTTTTTTTAGAAAACTTATAAATATTCTCGCTGCGTTCAAATTTTCATACATTTCCTATATAATTTTTCAATTATCAAATGAAAAATGCCAAAATAAAAGATCATTAATATCTTTTCAGGTAGGTTTTCATTTGACCCTCGAAACAACATCTGTTTAACCGGTGTTCTTTTAAACCGTCTACAATAATGTGCCATTAGCCGATGATGCAGGTGCCCGACCCTTATCTGCAAGGCACATATTTGGGAAGTTTACCCCAAAAACTGGGAAACTAGGGGAAGGGACAGCATCTGTATAGGTCGGACCGTAACGGATATGCAAATGACTATTTGAATTTCCCTGCAAGTATAATCGCTATGTTTTGAAATGTAAACGTGTTCCTCATGCAATTCGAGGTGACCGTTCTAAATTGTGAGATCCTCACATCGTTTGAATTGTATTAGTATTTAGTATCTACATCTACATTTCTAAAGTTAATGTTGGTGCTTTTATAGTTTATAACTTTGCAGTTTATGAAAAAAAAGTCAAAATCAGCTTCACGCACACGGCAGGTATCCCGCACACAGCAGGATAGGCGGTGGGACACTCCGCTCCCCACTTTCCACCCAGTTCTGGAGGCATTGCGTGTTGAGTGGCGGAACACAACGCCGCGCTATACCTCGACACCAGAGCGAGGAAATGGAAATATAAATTATAATACATATTTCATTCCCTCGAGTGGGGATCGAACCCACAACCAGTCAATTTTACACTTTGTGCCACTGCGCCAAAACTGGCCTCATATGTAACTTCTTATTTTGAATAAGTGTATCCTCTCTACGTACTCTACGACCTAGTGGCCCAACTCTACGCATCCTATGGGAAAACACTAGCAAATACTTCATTGTTCGTTTATTATCAATCAAAAGCCCAACTATAGAATGATTAATGTGTGTAAATCACTGTATTGTTATATAATGAATACGATTATAATGTATTAATTATAGTTGAAGATACACTATTTGCGGGAGGTAATGGCTCGTGATAATGTCTAGTAAGTTTATTATAAAGCGATCTGTTTATCAATTGGTCAATCTGTCTCAAACATCTGTTCGTTTGATTGGTATAAAGACGTCATTAAGGTTAGTTGACATAGTCTTATTATGTTTATCTATATAACTATAATAGAGGGCGCGCGCAGCTTCGCCCGCTTATATGCACCTTAGGGGTGAATTCTAAAAAAACCTCGAAACACGTGTTCAATAAAATATTTTTAACAGTTTGAATTTAATTTTTTATAAAAATCGATGGCGATTTAAAGACTTTTCCATATAAAATTTCAACCCCTTATTTGAACCCTTAGGGGGTGAATTCTAAAAAACCATGAAACACGTTTTCAATTAAATATTTTTAAGAGTCTGAATTTCAAATTTTATAAAGATCGGTGCAGATTTAAAAAAAAAATTCAACCCCTATTTCATCTCTTTAGGGTTAAAGTTTTTCAAAATCCCTTATTAGTGGATGTTCAGATTATGAAAATAAACATCTGTCCAAATTTCACGTTTCTACCATCAGCGGTTACGGTTGTGCGAGCGTATTACTTCAGTCAGTTAGGTACATGTCCTGTTATATATAACAAGTCCTTTTATGTATATAGACTATGTGTTTCTTGATTAGCTTTACGTTATTTTTTACGTGGACTATAGTGGGTACCTGGGGGGACAAAGGGTACCAATTGCTCAGACACTTTTCACTTAATTTTTGTGTGATGATTTTGTTTGACTGTCATGATGGAACTCAACACCGTGCTCGGTATACCAGTGAAAATAATTTAATTATAATAATTTCTACTGCTCTGTGATTACTTTAAAAGCGAGTATATATGTATAAAAAAAATCTGTTTTCTTTTTTCTGCTCATAGCATTGTAGGCTTCTGTCTACTCTGCTATGTGGAAAATGTTCCCTCTGGAATATGGGAACCTAGTGGTAAGACACTCCGTTCCCATGAAGACAAGAAATATTTCTTTCCCCTTAGTGGTAATTGACCACACAAACGTTACATTTACAATCACACTCTTGTGCCACCGGACCACAACTGCCTCCAAAAATATCGATTCGAAATAAAAAAATAAACATTTTTTTTTTACTTTTACATATAATTAAAACAGATTTAAAAATGCTTTTAAATATATTTATATTAACACTATTTGGCAACTTGTCTAAATCTTGCTTGATACGTTTTCAAAATAATTCAAAGCATTAATCATTCAGGATCTGAAGGAAGATAAGAAAATATCAAATATGACAGTATGACTTATATACTAAATGAAATCTTACTATATTCTGTTTGTTTATTATTCTGTTTTAGGCTAATTGTTTTAAGAGGCCAGTCGTGGCGCAGCGGCACGAAGTGTGACTGTAAAACCGACTGGTTGTGGGTTCGATCCCCACTCGAGGAGATGAAATATTTACTTAAATTTATATTTCCATTTCTTCGCTCTGATGTCGAGATTAAGCGCGGCGTTGAGTTCTGCCACTCAACACGCAATGCCTCCTGAATTCGGCAGAGTGTGGGGAACGGAATGTCTTAGCACTAGGTTCCCTCTGCCGACCCTGCTGTGTGCGGGATACAGCGTGAAGCTGATTTGTTTTAAGTTTTTCGTTTTATTTCTAAACAAATAAGCAATAATATAAGTTATATTGTTATTATTATATAAAAATAAAAAGAACATATTTTGTCTATAATATAGTTTAAGCAAACAAACATAAATAATATAATTATAACACGATCACTAGGCCAAAGCGCGGCGTTGAGTTCCGCCACTCAACACGCAATGCCTGGAAAATTCAGCGGAACGTAAGATATAGAGTGTCTTATCACTAGGTTCCCTGCCTACAACGGGAAGCTAAAATAGCTAGATAAATACATAATAGGAAAAAAAATACATATAACCATGGAGAATGACTTATATCTATTCCTTAGCTTGGACTCGAACCTGCGACTTTATTTACCCACACACACAGCACACGTGGATTAAAAAAAAACACATCTAATATTTAGTTGAAATTTGTTTAATCGTCCAACCAACGGAATTTTCGCTCGCCTTGAAACTTCCCGTCTAACTAGACGGGATACAATGCCTGGTATTTAAACGGAACCAGTAACGGACTGCCGTAGTTTGTGGGATGATCCTCAAAGCGATATAGCCGTATTAAACCCATTTGAATAGCCCGCCGGTCATTAATTTGATCGTTCTAACGCTATAACATCCTAATATGAACAAAAGCTTGTATAGGAATATATTTCAGAAAAAATAACCCTAGCAGAATTACTGTTTCACAAGTTTAAACATTTTTATTTTATTATATAGATCATGTAAAATGAGATTTTATATAAGTAAACAAAATATTTTAATGTTGACTTAAACTAAAAAGTACTATAAAAAGCATATAACTATTTTTATATTTAAAAGTAAGCAAAAAAAAGGTAAAGATTTCGACTGTCCCACGGTGCTCTCGCCGATATGTTTTAGTGTTAAAATATATTATCGTATGTATACAAAAAATTAAGAAATAAACTATGAAATATTTTCAAGTAGTTAATTATATATTAAATAAAAATTCAAATTATAACGTTAGTTACCTCACGCTACAAGTGTCAACAGTCACGCCATGGTTGTTAGGTGAAAATTTTATTTTAATTTTTTTGTTTATCGCTTAAGTAAATTAGTCGAGTATTTTGCTTCAGGAACTAGCACAAACGGTACATATAAAGTAAATATGAAATGGAAAATTTTTATGTACATTCCGTACTCGAATATCAATATGTCAATCTAAAGCACGCGATATAAGAAGAAAACAACTTCTTTTCAACTCTAATTTCAAAAAGTTCCGCTCAAAAAATTTAAACAATTGCTATCATTACGAAAGAAGATTATTTCAGTTAATTAGATAATGTAATGAAATAAATGTAATACTTAACCAAGATAAGAATACGGTGGTGATGAAAAAAAAAACATTGTGTATCTTTCTAGATCCTTTAGTAGATTATATTGTTTCTAAGGGTGTGCGAACTTGGCGCGTCTTAGCTTTGTTAAGATAATCTTAGTGCGGCTCCCCGGGGAGCGTCAACAAAGAAAATTGGATGGGCAGTCGGCCAATAGCTTTTAATCCTAGGCCTTTTTGACCCTCGTTATATATTTGTATGTTATAATCGCCTTCTTTGAAACACGTGGATGGATAGACTAATCTATGTTAAATTAAATTTAATATGTATTTACATATATTGGTCGTCTGGTGCAACAATGACGTTTTTGTACTTTTTAGAAATGTAGTTTTTAATATTTTTAAAGTGTTATTTCCACACTTAGGAAAGAAAAATACTTATTTAGGAGACGTATAAAAATTTTAACGAAGCGGGACTTGAACCCGCGCCTCCTGGAAACGGACCAGGTCGGTTGTAAATAATGTAAGAGTTGGTAAATAGTCTGTGCATATAATACCACAAAAAGGTAATTTATAAAGGTAACATATAAAAAACCATTAATTATTACGAATAGGTAATTTAAATTGTACGTTATTATATTATAATGTTACCATAGTGTTATAAAGTATACAAATAAAGACGCCGTCAGTAAGTAGCAATTAAAGAAAGTACTGTAATAACTAGTTTTTATCAGCATCACGCTGTATCCCGCATAAAGTAAGACAGAGGGAACAGTAAGTGTTAAAACACTCCATTTTCCGCTTTCCTCCAAATTTTTCGGGACGCGAAACTCAACGCCGCACTTTTACCTTGGTGATGAAGACGAAAATATTATAAATAATAACTCGAGTGGATATTGAACCCACAACCGACGCGTTACAGTCACACCCTTATGTCCCTGCGCCACAACGGCCTCAATCAAAATCTGCCAATTAAATGAAGTACTATAATTAAGTTAATTATTAAGTAGTAATATTAATGGTAGAGCAATAAATTAAAACACGTTAACTACGAAGTTAGGCTTTCAGTAAATGTCGAAAATGATTAGTGGAAACGATGATATCGATCTTAACGCAATAAGGTTTATGATAAACTAAAACTATAAAATAAAGGCGCCATTGTAAGGCATTTTTTTAATGTTTCACGCGATATTCTGCAGTAGATATTTAGCAGAGAAGGCAGAGGAAATCTAGTTAAGACACTCCGTTCTCTAATTTCTTACTACTTTCGAAATGTTGCATGTTGAGTAGCGGAACTCAACGCCGCGTTTAATATTCAAATAATATTATATTGCAATTTTCTTATTGCGTTTGAAATCATTGACGTAACGCCTTAAGGCTCAGCTGTAGATATTCAGTAAATTGTTTCCATATAGATGGAAGACTGTAATTTTTTACCAGCCTCAAGAAACATTTTGATAATAACTTACTTTTTATCAACGAGGGTGAATAAGATAAATGAATAATGTTACATAATAGTGGCAGCTTAAATACCTATTTAACATTTTTTTCAGTAGGTACCTACTGAAAAAAATGATCAATCCGTAAAACAATATAAAATCAGCTTCACGCTGTATTCCGCATATAACAGGGTAGGCAGAGGGAACTTAGTGTTATGACACTCTACTCTACTGGAGACATTGCGTGTGAGTGCCTGAACGAAGAAATGTCATTATTCATAAATAATTATTCTTTCTCCCAAATGGGGATAGAACCTACAACCGTCGCATTACAGTCACAGCCTTGTGCTCCTGGGACACGAGGATCTCGATCAATAGGTACAATGACCATATCCTTATATACCTAAAGCAATTTACACAAAAAGCAAAATTAAGCCGTACTTCAAAATCAAAACGCTCATTTGATATAGGTCAGTATTTAGACCTTCATTTCGATCCCTCTTTCCTTTGTTCCATACCAAAGCATAGCCTTTTTTTTTCTTAAAGGATGTTCGGTGAATTGCAAATCTTTTCCAGAAGACTTCAAGGGACTTGGTCGGCGACTGTGTAAATATTTAATGCATATTTCATGGAGCCGCCGCTTTCTTTGCAAGAGATCGGATAGAACAACTTCCCCGTATAATGATAGCTTAAAATATTTTATGAGTTAATTTTTTATATTAAAAATCGCATTATTGGTTGTGATATTAAAAAAAATTTCGAGTGTTCCTTCGCGGACTATTAATGAATGTTGACTCGGCGTTGAGTTTCGCCACTCAGGACGTAATACATCCAAGACTCGTCAGAAGGTGGGGAATAGAACGTCTTAATATTAGGTTTCCAGGTTCCCTCTACCAACCCAGCTATGTGGGGGGATCCAGCCAGAAGAAAACTCTACTTAAGTCATCATAATTACTATTCATCACCACATTTCATTATCATAAATCATAAGAAAATAATTTAGAAAATTACTTTTGTATTAATAAAAAGCATAAAATTAATTACAAAACGTATCTTTTATTTAATTTGTTAGTAAATATTTTATTTTTGAATTTATTTGAAGTGTAAAAATGCGTCATTGAAATTTGAAAGAACGAATTTGAAGATTCAGACGGCGAATTAGATATTTAAAAAGTGCTAATGACTTTGGAGTGAGAAACCTATAAAACTCTTGATTTACCTGAGTAGCTACATTATATAATACATGATTTATCATTTAATAAGTTCTTTGATTTTCACGATTATTACACATTTTAAATGAAACTATTATAACATTTTGGAAACCCGACGTTTCGAACACTTTGCAGTAGTCCGTGGTTACGGGTAGACAGCGGCGGCATTCGTCTATCAGTTGACATAATTATTATATCAAAATAAGAGTATAATAGGTTTCCAAAATGTATAATCTCAAATATACGAGATTAATCCAGTTAAAATAGTTTCATTTAAAATGATTTATCATTTTTTATGCGTACAAAAGGAAAGTATTCAAACAAAATTTTCCGACATCAATCGATTTTTTTTCCTGCACCACACATAAAAGCTAACCCTATCTGGCCAGTTATCTAAATATGAAATATAGACGTTTTAATGATTCAAATTAAATTTGCTCTCGGCCACGTTATTTACGTTTTTCATTTTAATCGGGCCATTTAAAATGATATGTTAAAAATAATTGCCTTGCCCGTGGCCGCGCGAAAGTTAACGAGTGTTATTTAAACTGGCGGGAGTTCCCTCGTTTCGTAAAAAAAACCCGTTTTGTAAAAAAAAAACGTTCTGCTTTGAAAAATTTGCAGAAATAATGACGTAAAACTCATATGAGAGAGGAGGAGTACGAAATAAATACAGTGGAGCCCCCAGCCCCCGGTTTATTAAGCGCTAGCGTCGGTCTGGAATGTGCGATAATTGCGTATTTTTTATTTAGACTTTTCAATATGAATACACATTCATTTGGACGAACTAATTATATTAATATATTCTACGTGATTTAAAAAAAATAGGTATATTTATGAGGCGTGATGCACAGGATTACGGCTGTGCGCGACAGGTTGTGCGTTCGAGCCCTACTCGAGGAATGCGTATTTTCTTATTTTCATTTTCTCGCTCTGATTGGAGCGCATGATTTTTTCCACCACTCAACACGCAATGCTTAAAGAAAGGGGAATCGGAAGTATCTTAATGGGAACGCAATGTCTTAAGACTAGGTTCCCAGGTTACCTCTCCTTATTCTGCGGGATACATTGTAAATCTGAAAAAAAAAATGTAATTTTATTTGGTTAACAAATTCATTATTAGACAAATAATAATTCACAAAAAGAATTTCAGGGGTACTCCGTGGATACTTTATAGTACCTATTACCAAATTTCTATCAAATCAAATGAAAAACTCGAAGGGCTGCTGTAAGTTACTGGCTTTTGGAGTACTAAATCTAAATTTCGACAGTAGTGTGGGGTATAAATCCAAGAGATGTTATGCGTGACTCGCTCGCGTGCCTTTATGTACAATTTATTATAAGGGTAAAGAAAAAAACGACGCTCCGATGGGCAATGTCCAATCGCAAACCACGTTTCCAGCCACTAAAACAAATAATGTAGTTTTACCCATTTATCATACTTATTTATTTTATTCTGCAAGAGGAGTATATCGATCATGTGCAAGTGTTGCTGTGGAATTTAGGTATATACATATATATTTATAAAATGAGGCGTTCACACACTTGAAAGAATGATTAGTTTTGGAATAAGCTTAGGAGACTTTTAGAATATAGGTGAAACTAATTAAAAAATATAATTTATTTTGTTATTTACCAAATTTTCTTATTTTTCTTTTTCTTCAATATGTTAATATTATTTAAGTAGACCTAGTTAGTGATATAGTGGTAGACCTGTGATCGTGGACTATTTTTACAAATTTTAGCTCCTTATTTATTTGCTTGACTTTTTTTTTTAGCTTCACGATGTAACCCGCACATAGTATGGCAGGTAGATTGAACCCAGGAATCTAGTGTTATGACACTCCATTCCTATCGAGACACTTTCGTTCTCTACTTTCCCCAGAATTTTCGAAGAATTGTGTGTTGAGTGACGAAACTCAACGCACCGCTTTATTTCTTTACCAGAATGAGATAATGAAAATATTAAATACTTAATTACATGACATTGGAATCGAGCCCACAACCAGTCCCGTTTACCATCGCACGCAGACCTACTAGCCTCAACTATTTTAAAAACCGGTTGTATAATATTAAAGGTACTTCTAAAAAAAACCTTAACTATACTGAATAGTTCCAGCACACAAAACATTCAATTCCAACATTCCACCCCTCTTTGTCAAGGAAAACGAGCGTAAAGAAAAATTCGCTGCGACATCAGGTGTGCTAGTGGAAACAATCGCGCTTCATTAGTACAAATATTCCTTGTTCTTTTCCGTCCTTCCCCCATTTTGTCGTACAACTCCAATATACTTTGTTTCTTGTTACTTATTTTGATTTTACAATACGACTATAACTTACAATTGTTGAATAAAAATGGTATTTTTGTTGAAATTATATAAATTTTCATTTTAAAATTATTAAAAAATGGGTAGCTTTAACTTACACTTCTTGAGCTTATATGCATATCTTAGGTACGTATAAAAGATCTACTTATGTATGTGTAATAATATTAATAGTGGAAGCCGCATTTAAATTCGTTCTGTGTAAACTGAATTTATTCTTTTTTTTTAGCTATACGTTGTATCTCGTATATAGTTTAGTAGGCAGAGAGAAGAGCCGCAGCTTGCCACGTTATCAGAACGAGAAAATGAAAATATTATAAATATTTCATTTCCTCGAGTAGAAACCCAATTCACATCCTATCACATTTACCCCTACCCAGTCGCACGCTAGTCCCCCTGCGCCACGCTGACCTTAACTAACTTTGTTTTATATTAAAAGATAAATTATTACGACCATTTATATTCAACAATAAGCTAAACGAAATAATAATGAAGTTGGGAACCATCAGCATTTCCTATTAAATCTATATTATTTTCCACTGTATCAAAAGCAGATAAAGCAATGTTCAAGCGTCCGGTCTGATGAATCACTCCCGCGGGTGTCGCTTCAACGTCGCATTACGTTGAAAAAGATACGTTAGGGAAAGATGTATGTGTGTTTTTACAAGGATTTTGTAGGCTCTTACTAAATGTTACATAGATAAAAGTGCTTGAAAGTTCTAATTCTGTGTACAGGACTTAGGGTATTATGTGCTTTTGGTGATATTATATTTAAAACAAAAAAAAATAAATAAATCACCTTCACGCTGTATCTCGCACACAGCAGGCAGGAGAAGGAGGCATTGCGTGTTGAGTGGCAGAACTTGACGCCGCGCTCTCCCTCAGCACCAGAACGAAGAAATGGAAATATAAATTTAAGCAAATATTTCATCTCTCCGAGTGGGGTTCGAACCCACAACCAGTCGGTTTTACAGTTACACTTTGTGCCTCTGCGCCACGACTATGAGGCCAGTCGTGCTGCAGCTGCACAAAGTATGACTCTTGTGGCTTCGATTTCTACTCGAGAAAATTAAATATTTGATATTTCTATTTTCCTCGCTCTGGTGACGAGCGCGCGGCATTGAGTTCCGCCGAGTGTTTTAGCACTAGGTATCCTCTGCATGTCGCTAAAAAAATCAGGAACAGTCAGCCATTCACCAATTGCTTCTACTTGGCAATAAAATTTCAAAACAACGATACAAAAAATAATACAAACTTAAACAAAGTCTTACACAAAATGAAATCCTAAAATATAATAATAAGTTCTTTGAATTTCACGACTTTTATTATCTAGCAAGATACAGTCAACTCATTCTGCAGGAATCCAGGGCAGTACTCGAGGCAATTAAGAAATCGTTGGCGGTAGTTTGATATAATAAGTATGTCTTCCGTACCAATTTCAGAATTGTAGGTCAACGGGAAGTACAAATTATAAAAGTTGACAAATTTAAACTGTATGAAATAAATAATTTCTATGAAATATCTAAAGAAGACACTTCATTTTTTTCCTTTCTTTATATTGTAAGTTCTCACTTTGTGCCAAGTTTCATAATTGTACGTACATCCAAGGGAAGTATCCTATAGATTTTTTGATTACGCGTTGAATATCATACATACAAAATACAGCAAAATCGAATTATTGACGCTTGTATCTTTTGATTCCTATGACTTAGAAACTTGATTTCTTCTTTACTTCAAGGGACCATAGACCTGAATACTAATCCACATGATCTCAAGAAAATGGTCTTAAGATACGGACAGACGGACGACAAAGTAATTATATATAGGTTCAGTTTTTACCTTTTAGATACTGAACCCTAAAAATTAATAAGCATAACATTTAATTAAAAAAAATTACACCGCTCATAAAATTTAAAAATCCAATAAAATCTTTAAAAATATATTTAAAAGCACTGCGGACGCAATAAACAACAAAATAAAGGTGCTTAAGAATGAATTATAGAATGGGCATAGGATTCCGCAAAACACTTAGCTATTTCTTTGAAATATGAACAAAAGTCACTAGGTAAAGCAAAATGCTGTAATATTGTCACAAACGGAGATTTCCTCATACTAAATTAATTATACGAAGTGGACGATAGCAAGCGAAATGAACTCTTAACTGCAAGAAATTAAGTTGACCTGAAATATTTGGACCCTTTTATTCTAGGGTAGGGTGTAGTTGCGACATGAATGCTAATTATGTAAGGGTTGTTTAAATTTATTGAATAATTTAAGTTAATTCTTGTGTATAAATTGTCCAATAGTAGAATTCTATTTCCCTAAAGTCCATTATATTTGGTGTTTATTGTGTATATTTTCGGGGGCTAATTTCTTTAATTAATTTTTAGATCGCTCTATATAGGAATTCGGGAATTCTTAATGTCAATTAAAATGGTAACTAAAGTGGGGCACGGAGTGTCTTAACACTAGATTCCCTCTGTCTAATCTGCTGTGTGCGGGATACAGCGTGAAACTGAAAAAAAATAATAATTAAAAAGCATTTTTTTAAAACATGTCACAAAATTTGAGAAAGTAGACTGTTTATTAGTAACACCATTCTTCGCTCACCATCCATTACCGTAGAAGGTTACCTCAACGCCGCACTTTATTTAACTAAAAGGGAAGTACTATATTATATTCCCAGGTGTGGAATTTAAACCAATAACCGTCGCGTCCATTCTAACATATGTAACTAGTTAGACTCTTCATTACAGCGACAGCATAGTCAATTTTTAATTAAGCCACACTCTGTGCCGTGTAGACCGTCGGGGCGCAGTGGCACAATGTGTGACTGTAAAGATGACGGTTGCTGATTCCATTACCAGTCTGGAAAATAAATTATATAGTTTTTTTTCCTTTGTTTGTTCTGGTGATAAGACAAAGCGCAACGTTTAATTACGTCACTCAACAAAGCAATGTCTTGAAAATTTTGAGAAAAATGAGAGCCGAGTATTTTAACACTAGGTTCCCTCTGTCCTTTTAAATACAACTTAACTGCGAAATACAACTTCAGCCTATAGCATAGACACTCTATGAACCATAATTTTGAAATTTGCCATATTTTTACTTCACTTCTATTTGTCTACACTCCCAGTCGTTTCTTAATGTATAAAACAGTGGGCTGCATTTAATAGTAACCTCGTAGCCTCGGTTCGGTATGGCTGAAAGGGGAACGTTGTACGTCGCGCCACAAAATGTTTGAACTGTTGTTGAAAACTTTTAGTTCAATGGCGCTACTCAAAGCTTTTCTTCTATCTCCAATTGCTTTAAGAGCACATGTCCTAAAATAGTGAATAAGACAATTTTATGATTCCATCTGTGGGTCCTATTCTATTTTTTTTCTATGTTTATATTTTTAGTGGACTTATGCAGCTTATGATATTTTATAATCATATTTATTATGTGTCTGCTTCTATAAAACCTGATACAGTTCTATTAATAGAGACAAGTCGTGGCGCAAGGGCTGAAGCGTGTGACTGCAAACGCAATAGGTTATGGTTTCGATTCCCACTCGAGGAAATGATATATTTAATATATTTTAATTATTCGCTCTGGTGTCCCACCACCACTCAACACGCAATGCCACCAGAATTCGACGTCAAATGAGGAACGGAGTGTCTTAACACTTCGTTCCCACTTCCTACTCCGCTGATTAATTAACTAATTTAAGAAAAAATGTGTTAGTAGCAATAAAGGAGCGGCTTTTTGTGTCTGCAGATTTTATTATACAAACATAAGGAAACGAAAAGTTGAAATTTTAAACAGAACCAAGAATCAAACTTGTAACCTCTGAAATCAACACAGTAATATATAAACCTGATGATGAACAACTAGTAGAAAATTCAAAGCCACAAAGTCCACTTTAATACATATATAAGCATGTAAGGTTGAAGGTACTTCACCGATCAATTCCACGATCATTCAGCAACACTGATTAGCTGGCTGCGGTTGTCTCCACTAGATTCTATCTATACCCAGGGCTTCATATAAGAATATGAAGCCCTGGGTACTATATATTTGCAGTCTTGATAGTGTTGAAGTATAGTTTATAATTTTTCTATTTGGTCTACTTGATTTGTAGAATTTTTTAAATTATTAATTTAAATAATATAATACGTATGTAAAATACTGAATGTAAATGTTGTGAATCTAAAACATTTAACGAAATGGAAGATGTTTTTGAAAAAAAAATTGTGTTATTAATTTTATTTCTTTTGATATGATCCGAATTTTGGTTTATAAATAAAAAAAATAAATATTAAACTTGACAAAGTGTAAATAGTTCCCAAATATGTTGAAATGTGACCTTATCAACAAAAAACCGGTCAAGGGCGAGTCGGGATTGAGCTTTTTCTGAAATTCAGTGTTAGCTTAAGTTAAACAATTCTAGCTTAGCTAGAGCCCTTTCATCTAATACCTCACTTGAACTAGTGGCTTTAATACCTACTTTTGCCCCCTTTTTAAGGCTATTATTTTTGAATGTTTAACCACAAATGTATAGTTTTCAGATTTTTTCCTAAACTAATACTACCTGTAGACGCTAGCTGCCAATTATCACAATTCTAGGTCAACCGAAAGTACCCTATGAATTTTGATTCCCTTATATATTTTTTCTAAGTAAACATAGAAATATATTTTTGTCAGGAATTCATGCCGCCGTAGATCTGAGTATATGGTTTGAATTTCAATTCGACATCTCTAGACGTTCCTGAGATAAAGGGTCTTGACAGACAGACGGACAACAGAATGAGGTATGGAAGCCTAAAAAACTATTAAAAGAAATGATAAAAGCAATGTAAAATGAAAATACTCATGGCTTATTTTCCGACATACAGTCTATTTTTTAGGTTAATATAATTAGTACGGTAAGTATTTATTTAATTTAAACCATTTCTACGTTATAAAACCATAAAACATTACAACAATAAATTTACAACGCTCATACATTCTTGCATAAATTTGACAATCCTTTATTGTTTAATTCAAAGAAGACATACATTTTATACATGTCTTCCACCTCCCTCATAAAATAACATTACATTGTGAGCTATTTTTTCTTTATTAAGCTTAAACATAAATTAATTTAAATTACGTGCTTAACACCACCAAGTTCTGGTCTAATTCGCTTAGTTTTAAAGCAAAGACGTGTTTTCATACATAACGAAGATTCCCGAGAGTTATTTAACTAATTTCACATGCGGTAAGTTTTAACCCTACTGTCATTTATATACGTTTTCTGTCGCAGAGGCGTTTTCACCATATACGAGTGAGCCAGTGTATTTTTTTTAAATTGTTGTTGCGGTTTTCCCCATATAAATTTCAGCACCGATTCCCTGAAGGGTTTCGTTTGGTATGGAATGGAAATTATATTTTTTATTTACATTAAAGAACACCATAAAAAGTAAATATATTTTGCAGATTACATTTTTCGCATTAACATTTTCTTTATTTGTCAAACGAAACAAGAGGAAGTACTAGTTAAGTAAAATAATATATTCGGATCCATTTAAAACCAGTTTGATATCTTCAGCTTTAAATGTAATACAAGCAAATGAAGAATTTATTTCAAAATGTAAAACAAATTTTCACTACGTCTTAAAGACAAACAGGTACACTTCGGAATTAGCACTGCAATTCGTCTTCACTTCAGAACAAATATTCATTTAACTTTACCGTCATCTACAAAGCTGTTTTAAACATCTGAAATACTTGAAATTTAGTTTAATTATAAATCAAAATCAAAGCAGTTTTACGTTGTATCCAGCACACTGCAGGGTAGGCAGAGGGAACCTAGTGTTAAGACACTCCATTCCCCACTTTCTGCCGAATTTTGGAGGCATTGCGTGTTGAGTGGCAGAACTCAACGCCACGCTTGTCCTCGACACCAGAGCGAGGAAATGGAAATATAAATTTTATTAAATATTTCATTTCCTCAAGTGGATCGAATCCACAACCAGT
Organism: Heliconius erato x Heliconius himera; assembly: GCA_013421005.1. Classification (NCBI taxonomy): domain Eukaryota; kingdom Metazoa; phylum Arthropoda; class Insecta; order Lepidoptera; family Nymphalidae; genus Heliconius; species Heliconius erato x Heliconius himera. The sequence continues at coordinate 36,493 of JAATLQ010037495.1, forward strand.
CGGTTTTACAGTTACAGTGTGTGCCCCTGCGCCACGACTGGCCTCGACTAATATCATAATCATATTAAAATATTTTAATATTTATATACTAAAGTAATAAATAATGTAACGCAATAAAAATCTGAAATTGGACGAATTTCAAAAGAATAGTAGCAACAAAGAGCATATTATTCAGTGTCACCGACGGGACGTGTAGTAATATATGCTTTAATAAAAGGGTTCCAGCTCTCTGCAGAACGTACATCACGTGGGCCCAAAGTATCTGGGATCCTAAATTTATTTTTCATTGACGACATTCACATTCCTTATAAATTCGAGTGCCTCTCCTAAATCATCTTTGGGTTGTCGGAAAATGCGTTATTTTATAATTTTATTGTAGCTAAATACTTTGATTATATTGTAGTGAAATTAAATGAATTCATTTTTTTATATTTTTTTTATTTTACATAATATACTCAATATTATATCTTATTATAATTGGGGGATCTAAAAGGCCTTAAATTTAATTATATTTGTTACTATGTGTACTCTAATTTTGATTATTATTATCATATCTTTAAAAATTATCTAAAAAAATACTTTTTATTTTCAACTGGTTTATTTTATAAAAAAAAATGTAAACCTTTATATATCTAACCTTGTCACACTACAGAACTTGGAAAACAAGAAAACTCCGCAGTCATTCCTTTGCATTAACAATACGTTCAACCTAAACAAAGAATATCAGATGGACCTCAGCCAGGACAATGCTACACTCACTAAAAGATTCCATAAAAACTGTAAAGATACCCTCGTCACGTTCGAACATCTTATTTATCTAGTCCCGGGAAAATCATTGTTTCCTTTTCGCTGTTCTCGAAGAACACGCCTTATTACGGCCACAGCTAACTGATGAGCTGTTGTTCAACGCTATTGTCTCGAGGTATTGTAACATTAGTAAAAAGGTCACTGAAAAACCTTTGATGTAGGTACTATATGTTTTCATGGAATTTAATACGTAAATAAAAAAACCTATCCTCTTCTCCTCTTTTAATGATTCTCTACACTTCCTAAATTGGCAGGGCAGATTTTAATATTCTAAGTCCACTTGAGGTCATCGTGGCGCAGGGGCACAAGGGTTTAACTATAACGCGACGGTTGTGGGTTATGGCGAATGAATTGTTATTTGTTAATATTTTCATTTTTTCGCTCTGGCACCAAGGCAAAAGTCCGACGCTAAAATCCGCCACTCAACACGCAATGCCTCGAGCAATTCGACGGAAATTGGGGAATTACTAGGTTCCCTCTGCCTACCCTACCATATGCGGGATACAGCGTGAAACTAATTTGTTTTTTTTTATTATTATTAAGTTCAATAGTTTCCCCTGAGCTTCGTCTGTCAATAAGTAACAGAAGAGATTTCTACCAAAGGCTTAGCCTAATAACATTTGTGCATTTTCAAATATAAAGTGTATAAGTATGTATATATAACATGATATATACGTATTTCCTTTTAATCTCAGTCCTCACTTGTTTGCATGTATCGAAGCAATGTAAAGAACGAATACGCTGAGTTCATTATCTGTAACAATCGTTGACATCAGAATGTGTGATTCATTTTCTTAAATTTACTGGGTTAAACGGATTTAACTTTATTTAAATGTTTATTTAAGTTTAAGATAGAAATAATTATTTTATTGAACAATATTTTATTTTGCATTCTTATTTATGGTGGTTGTGAATTTGAATTTTACATACGGTTGTGGGTTCCTACATAAATACATATTTATAATATAAAGTTATAAATAAAAAATATATATAATATTTCCGCTGAATTCTCGCATCTTAACATAACATTTAATAAAAAAAACCACGAATATTTTAATGCTTCCCAATATTAAAGAAACAAATAAACCATAGCATATACAACAAATAAAACAAAAAAAAAACTATATAACACCAAAGAAAATCTATTAAACTTACAGAGGTGAAAGTATTTAGCGATAACGGGAACATCTTCCAACCGGTAACAGTGAGTGGACGATTAGCCCTTTCGACGAAGAGTCTCATAGTGCTCTTGAAGCGGCGGGGTCGAGGCGTCCAGTCGCAATTGTAAATTGCCTGGGATAATAAGCCGCTCTGAAATAAAATACTAAAATAGATGTTCTATTGTAAAATATATATTTTTTGTGTATTTTCTCTCAGTTGAAAATGATTTCACTTGAGATTTTACACGTAGTGGTAATGAATTCGATTTCTAATCTATTCTTATCTATACTAATATTATAAAGAGGTAAGATTTGTATTTTTGTATGTATGTATGTATGTATGTTTGTATTGTTTTCACACGACAACTACCGGACCAATTTCAAAAATTCTTTCGCTATTAGAAAGCTGCATCTTCACCGTCCCACATAGGCTATATTACATTTAAAAAAAAATAGGGATCCCTAAGAAAAATGCAATAATGTAACCCAAGGTGTGAAGGAATAGATCTAAAAAATGTTATCATCGCGTGCGCTGCGAAAACTATTGATGATAGAACAAAATAATGTTCTACAGTATTATAGAACGCATCAATATCTATAAAAAAAGTCCGCGATACTATATGTCCAACTACTATAGTTATGACAATATAACTACATTTTTATATTTTATAAGTTGATGAAAGTGCCGGCAATAATCAAACCATTTTATTCATACCTCTGCATTAATCCTTATTATATTTAATGATATTTTATTAAAGATAATTTCAATATGTGTAAAGTACTTTTTACATTATAAAATCGGACAATCCATTCAAAATATATAACGAATTTAAAAATATCACTCTAAAGAAAATCATGAAATAATAAAAAATGCGGAGTGTAGCCTCGCGCACCATAGCGAGTAAGTAACTCTGCAGAGTGGGGGGGAGTTGCATCGATAGCACTAACATTATGAAGACAACCGATTAGGTGTTTTGTTTCTTTATTTGAATTGAATAGGCCCTGAAACTACGGGGGCGATTTGGAAAATTCTTTTACAATTAGGCGATTAACGTATAAAAAAATACCAAAAAAACCTTATATCGCGTACGCTGTGGAAGTTATTGACAATAGCGCAAAGTAATTTACTAAAATTTTATAGAAGACATCAATATCTACAAAAAAGTTTACGATACCATGTGTAACTGTTACAGTTATGCCACTAATTTTCAAAGGAAAATGTGCAAGAACAGAGCCGCCATCGTAGTGCAGAGGGACATCTCAAAATATATGTATTATTGTGAAAGCATAAAAAGAGTGTGTAGTTTCTCTATAGATTATAAATCATAAGAAATCTGCCGTCTGTATTAGTGATAGAATAAAACATTGTCTTATCTCTATCTCTATCCATACCTATATTATAAATTAGAAAGTAACTCTGTCTGTCTGTCTGTCTGTCTTTTACGCAATCAGGCCCAAACCGCTAATTCAATTATTATAAAATACTCATATAGAGATACTTGAGGGTCTTCGGATGAACATAGGTTACTTTTTTTCTCATATTTGTAATATTTTCGATATATACTAATATATTAAAATACTTTTTAGTTTGACAGGCAATTTATTCAGCCATGTTAATAACAACTGACCGTCGCTAAGCAACGGTTTGCACAGTTTGTTGGCTGTTATAAGAACACGTCACCCAAAATGAGCTTGCTTAACGCATACATGGCATGCGCTGACTCCACTTATGAGATACATAAAAACAATGTTTTACAAAAATATTGTTTTTAATGTTTAAAAAAGTCCGCGATACATATACCATGTTTATCTCTGAAGGTTGAACAAAAGTATCCATTTTAATTAATTTACTTTATATTTATCGGGTTTTTGTTGTATGTATTTTCTATAATTTAATATTGATCCTTATGAAAATGAATATAATAGTCACTTTTAGCATTTCATCTAGATTGAAATTATAGTTTACTGTATAACATTCTAATAATTAAGCAGATGTCAATGATTCGAAATGACCTAGCCTTCGGTCGGCATAGTATGACCGACGCGAAAGGGCGGATGACTTTGACAGTTTTTTAAATTTTCATACATTTTCGAACTACTGTTAATTTTTATGTAATTATTTAATGTTTATAATTAATTTATAGTTTTCTTTGGTTCTTCGCTTATTCAAGTATTAGTTAGATTTTCATTAATTTCTTAGTGTGGTGTAAGTTGCGGTTATTTTATCTCGGTTGGATGATTATCTATTCCGTTGTTGTACACTTAATAAAATATAGTTTTAGTTTTTTGGGATTTTATTTGACGTTGCTCGCAAAATTTATCATATTTAATGTTGAAAGGACTTTAGTTATTTCATATAGTATCTATGTACGCGCGCAAGGAAAACGTGTAAAAAAGATTTTTCCCGGGTAAATCAGTAAAATCGATCACTGAAAGTACAATAAAAATCAGTTCAGTTATTCCGGACATTGGTCGGGGAAATAGAAAGACAGACAGAGACAAAAAATATAATATTTTTTATTGTATTTGAGTATTATGTAAATAACCACATGCACTTGCAAAAACATAGCACAACACATTTAATTTTAATTCTCCCTACTCTCGCAACTCTCCCAACTCTCCGAACCCTCCGATCCCTCCGATCCCTCCGATCCCTCCGATCCCTCCGATCCCTACGAACTCCTTTTTTATTCTTTATGTATTTTATATTTTATTTTATTGTTTTTTATTTATTTTTTTAATATTTTTTTAATTTTTAATTTAAATTAATTTTAATTAATTATATAAAAAAATATAATTAATAATATTAATATTTTTTTTAGATTTAGGATTACCTAACTAATGACTCTAAGAATTATCTTAGATTAGAATTAGAAATATACTCCGAGTGGAGATCGAATCCACAACCGTCTCATTACAGCCAGTCAGTCTCGATATATTTTGTTAATCAATACATTATATACATATATACATTTTTATTCAATATATTATTCAATAATAGGTACACAAAGTCAAAGTTAAAAATTAAATAAAAGGTAGTTCAAGAAAGTAATGTAAATAAACTAAACAGAAGCTTAATTGAGATCTTTATCCCACTTAATTTAGGTAACAGGAGTGGGATAGTCTCGTACCTATACACATACTACGTCTGATGTTTTAGACAAAGACGCGTGGTGGGCGTTAAACGAGCAGAACACCCGACCATGTCCTGGCCTATGGTTCTACTCACATGTGAACACATGACAAGGTAGTTTCAAATAGTAGCTGAAGGCATAAATAACTGAATGATTTCTAAAGTAAGCAATTACAAATAGGTGTTAACCACATTCATAACTACGATAATAATTGATTAACTAAATAATCAATTACCCGAATAGTCGAGGCTATGTGGCAGAGTACGAGTAGTACTCTGAACCACACCAGAGCCAAGACTTCACGTAGATAATTATAAATAGGTCTTAACCACATTTATAATTAAAATAACAATTAATTAATCAAATAATTAATTGTCCAAATAGTCGAGGTTAGCCAGTGGTGCAGCACGAGTAGTGCTCCGACCCACACCAGAGCCAAGACTGCATGTACAACGCCCGTACTGCCTTTTATATCATCGTTCACAAATAAGTTGTAGGGTAGAATAATAAGAATTGATGACGCAATCGCCTCATAGTGGCGTGACTCCTGTACTCAAAGCATAAATTGCGCAGAAAGTGAAAATCTTAAGTTTTCAATTATTGTTTGTGTGATGACAGAAAAAACTCGATAAAGATTTCAATATCTAATATTCTCCAATATAAGTTGAGACTTTCTCAAGCAGCCACGTAGTTCTCGCAATTTGTGTATAATAGATTTGTTATTAGTACTAATATGTAATCTATATTTTAACCCGGAATTTATGTGGGAAAAATTACGTTTGCAGTGTGCGCGCAATTACATTTACCTAGACAAATATGAAATAAATAAACATTTTTCTTTTACATATGACTATTCTTGCAAGCTCAATCAAATCAATTCCAAAAGACTTAAAATTACAATTATTTAGTGCACAACAGCGTGGATGGTTATCCATAGTTTGGTTAAACTAAAAAATAATTCATTTTGAGGGTTCTGTACCTCAAAAGAAAAAAACAGAATTTTAAAAACAGAAACTTTGTTATCCGTCTGTCTGTTTTTAATTGTCATTATTAATGCATAACGCAGGCCATACACAGCTGTATCGACTCATGTTTCATTTATCCCTTACTTACAGCATAATTATATTGACCATGTAATGTACATAAAAACTGTCATTTAGTGTATTTAATTTTAATAAGTACTTTTGAAGCTGTAACACAGATTTAAAATTACATTACTAAAAATGTTTGCTGCGCTATATGGCTCGACGCCCGCCACGCGTCGTTTGCTTATAAAAGTGCATCCGCCATGGCCGCCTGGCTCCTTTCCCCCGGGCATAGAAGGAGGGCCTGATCATGTTACCTAAGGCTCATCAGCGCGATGGCGAAGTTATTCGACAAGTTATTCCTCCCACTTCTCCAGCACCACGAAGCAAATAGTTTGGCGAGCGGACACACAACCACTCTGCAGGTGGCCAGAGCGGAGCCATAAAGTGCTCAGGGCCGGCACTATCACGTCGCGCATGTTCTTACCGACTACCTACCTGATAGGACATTTTTCGTAAGAGTGGAGAGTGTAGCAGCCATTCGATCGCTGCCGGAATTCCCCAGGGCAGCATTTTATCACCTGCCCTCTTCGTAGATAATTCGTATTATATACCGATGACATCTCAACGCACGGCCTTAAGTTGGTCCTCCTGACTGAGTGTCTCAACTGGCTGAGCTCACCGCTCAGGTGACATTTGATTATCCTTCCATTCCCACCAAAAAACTCTCTCTGTATCTGGTCTAGGGCAGGTACACAGTCCTAGGGCCAAAGGGTCCCCTAACGATGCACCCATATTGATGGTTGCCGCTCGAGACCACGGCCAGATGGCCTTGATGCCGTTCCCCAGCGCCAGAAGAAAGGAGCTGGACTAGAGAATGCTTAAATGCTAGCTCTTTAGTAAAGTAGGTTTAGAAACAATTGCATATATTTTGGAGCTCTTTAAATAATCATCAATCATCAATCTTTCGTTCATCAATCTTTCGTTTAAATATTTTTACATAAAAGAATAATAGGTAGACTACCTATTACGTTGTGTATGATTTTTACCATTTAAGTATTCTGTTGATTGTGTCGTTTGTTTAAGGAACGCAATTCAGTATATTAGATAAATAATTCAGTAGTTTAAGCGGGCGAAGCCGCGAGTGGGTCGCTAGTGTAAAATAATATCGTTATCTGATTGTTCTGGTATTCAAATGTTGGTTGGTTGTAACTTGCTTGGTGGTAAATGAGGGAAGGTGTATAGTTTGTATAGAGCACAGACCATAAAAAAATATGAAAAAAATAAATAAATATTTATTTGTAAATGTAACCAAATTTATCAAGCTGCAGTTTTTCAATGACCTTTGAATAATATTTAAACGAGATATAGCGGAAAAATTTTAACTAGTGGCTACTAAAAAATTGTTTTATAAAATAAATTCAATACAGGTATACATGTAGCATTTATGTATATTCATTCGATGATAAAACACCAAATCATATTTTGTATAATGAGAACGGTAAAACCTGTATTTTAAATAAAAACGTTTGCTCAATATGTGATATGCGATCATCACGTGCTTTAACACTTTTGTCTATTAAGCTGCGATTATTTTACTTGTTTTTAATTTTATACAAAAAACGCAGAGAGAGAGATATGCAGAGAAAACATAATGATATAGCGCTCCTTTCAATACTCTCTGCCGAGTTTTCGGGACATTGGTGCTAAGTGGTGAAATTCAACGCCACATTTCTTCAATCGAACCTGCTACCTTTGACTTAAATAATTTAAGTGATAAAATATAAATATACACACCTTAACTATAATACGAGTACCAAACCAACAAGGAACCGCAATCTGTATCGTCATCACAAACATGTAACTTGCTAAGAACATGTAGTACTGGATCGGAGCTGGCTACAAAGTAAACATCCATTATTGATATCGACTGTTGTGTTATAATTGCTAATGGTAAAAACAAAATCATTGAAATGGAAAGTCAAGTAAGCACACGTTTATTTTTTTAGATATCATTTTTATAATTTTCTATACCTATCCCATATCATCTCGGGTAGCCAAGAATATAGGTTTATTTCATTATTATTTTTTTAGCTTCACCGAAGTGAAGCTGTCAGACAAATGACATAGAAGAGGAACCAGGATGGATAAATGTTCCTCTTTGGACGAAAGAATCCCTCTTTTTTACTTAAAAAGTTAAAACATCCCACTTTTCGTCGAGAGTAAAGTTGGCAAAGCTGGGTCAAACCCACAATCACTGCTCTTACAATAAGATATTGTCTCAGTGGCCACTTATTACTTTACTTAATTTATCTCCTGCCTCCAAAAAATATTTAACTACAAGATGTATTAATTTAAAGTGTAAGAGTGGTGGTCGGAATTTACACACGATGCAAGTATAGGTATATCAGTTATAGAGTAAATGTACAATGATGAGCAATTGTTACGTTTAATATGTGAATAAAACTAAAATATTTTAAACTAAATTAGGCTTAAAAACTTAGAAATGTTTTAATAAAAAATCTTACCAATGTAAACCGAAATAAACATACACAAATAATGCATGAAGCTACACCAAACTGTACAAACAGAGTAATGCTGAAAACGTCTTCGATTAAATCACAAAATCTAAAAAAAAGTGTATATATAATAATTATTAAGGTAGCATTGCATTTAATATGTATATTACTAATACTTACAGGCTAATACTTATTTAGAAAACCGACCATCGACCGACTAGGCCGGTTACCAGGAGGCGCGGGTTCGAGTCCCGCTACGTTCAAATTTTTATACGTTTCCAAATAAGTATTTTTCTTTCCTAAGTGTGGAATAACACTTTAAAAATGTTTAAAAATACTTACTGGCTAATCTCTGTGTATTGTACAACACATTTGTTCAAGTTTTTTATAAATTCCAACTCATTTATATTTGAAATATTCCTTTTGCCCGTAGAAATACGTAATTCAGAAATGTTAGTTAAAGTAACCAGCTTATCTTCCAATATTTCCAATTGAGCTATAATAAAAATTATAAGGCCCAAGAAAAATGTATCCACATTTAAATTACACAGCATATGTACGTGCATACCCAGACATTGATAGACGTAAAGTGGGTAAATGAACCTCTCTTTGAAACTGTCGGTTAAAAAGGAGTAACTACACAAAGGCAAAACAAGTGGTACGGACAAACTCAAATGAGCTATAAGAGGCGATAATATATGAACTAAATGTGAAAAATAAGAAGCGAATGCTACGATTCTCCAATATTTTACATTAAATTTCATAGCGTCAGTTGTGATCTGTACTCCTTTTTCAGTGTCCGGTTCAAACGTTTCACTGTCTAAAACGTAGAGTATATTAGTGAGGCTTTCACGCATCAAAATATATGTCAATACTTTCGATATAACTGACAATTCCGTAAAGTAAAATATCAATTCCTCGATGAAGTGGTCCAAATCTCTTGGTATATAATAAAAATTCAATGTACTCATTGTATCGTAAAAGAAAATAAATATGAATAGAACGATTCTTGAATACCAAATATACATTTTCGAATCTATAGTCGAGTAAATGCCTATCACAGTCCAATATTTCTTATTAATAGAAAAGCAATCGCTTTGTTTCAGTGGCATGGTAATTTCAAATATAACTAAGTCTACACTCTCAAAGTTTACTTCGTTGTTTCCGCTTTAAAATAAACATTTCTTTATTAGTTTTAACTTTTTATACCAACCTTTTAATTGCATACATTCACTCGCTAGACTTCGGGCTATAAATTAAAAAATATATATATAAAAAGCTATGTTATTAACAAGGTGTCTTTTTAATGCACTTTTAAATTAATAGCCACGCGTCCGCGGAAATGACACCTCGCCACCAGCTCGCTAGTGCGGTCTTATCAATTTGAATATTTAAAAATTCATCCAACGGCTGGTGTTCAAAGGCAGAAGTTCTCAATACACGAGTGGTGGGTACTTGTGCATCTGTTGGTAAGTTTAAAGATGCAAACGTATGTAGGTTAATTGTAGGGCCGGTAATTCCTAAATGAGACGCAATTAGTGCGGGTGACGTCATCCACCCGCAAAATAGAGCACGGACACGCTCTAATTACTCACCTCCAGCCAAGTTTTTCTTGAAGATTTTTACTGAAATTGATATACCCTGACCTGACCTTATGAGACTAATCGTAACGCTGGGGTTCGACCCCCACTCGGGAGAATGGTGTCGAGGCAAGACAAGGCGTTGAGTTCCGCCACTCAACACACCATCGCCTCCAGAATTCGGCCGAAAGTGGGGTACAGAGTATCTTAACACTAGATTCCCTTTGCCTACCCCGTTGTGTGTAGGATTTATTTTTTTTAGATATACCTATACCTAGGTATATACAGTTTAGAATAGTTTAGAAAAATGTTATTCATTCCATACTTTCATTCGAAGTCGATACTATTCTGTAACGTATTTTTCTTAAAAGCCTTGAGCTTCTGCTTTGGGTTTGCAATCAGTCGCCGCCCAACCCCGCTCGCAAATGTTTGCTGTTGAATCGAGTGCATAGCAACGCAAAATAGATTTACTACCAATATTATCCTTTCGAGACAGCTATTTTATTTGGTTTTGGTTTAAGAAAAATATTTTTAGTAAGTCCGACAGAAAAGTCAATAAGTGATACTTTAATACATTTAATTTTAACACATTAAGGTATTACTTATTACTTATTGACGCAATTTTGTATGCAAAAAATATTTATTAAAGATTCGATCTAAACAAAGAAGCGAATGTCAATATTTAAAATAAAATTATACAATTTAATAATAAATATAACACAAATAATATCCTAACAAAAAAGCAGTGCTAGTTAATCCACTACTAACTAAGAAATTACCTATACATTTACAAATGTTCGTTAGGTTCACGGCTGACAATAAACAAATTCGTTGCAAAATTGAAATATACTAATAGACCGATAAGCAAAAGCACCTATTGATCCATAAAAAAAAATTCTCAAAAAGAGTCAAACGATTTACAATTGTTGTTACAACATATTTTTATAAGAGCATTTTTCAAAGTTTTATTTTACAAGTTTACGAAATAGTTTTAAATCATGAAAATTGAATATGTTACAAATAATAAAAAAAATACTACAACTTTTACTTGACTTTTATTATAAGAGCGTAAGATAACAATTACAACATAGGCAAAGTAGCTTTTCAGCATTCCATTTCGCTATTTAAAATTCCCTCAACAACCGGAAGGTCATGAAAGAGGCAAAAATTTAGATGAAAAATCCCTATTATTCTCGCTTAAACACAAGCTTTTTTTTGTGTAGAGGCGATGAGGCACACAAGTCCCACTTGATTTTCAGAGAGCATACAACAAAGGAACACATCTCCAGGTATATTTTCAGGTAGCATCATTAGATCGTGTACTACAACAACACTTTTATTCAGCAGATAAAACACGCCCTCGGGCATTCGTTACGTCGAACTCGCATCACATCCCAGGGCGCCTTCATCCACTATTCGACAGCTTTTTTAAACTATACATTTTTTAATACTGTTTTAGGGTTCCGTATTAAAGGTAAAAACGGAACCCTTATAGGATTATCACTTAGTTGTCCGCCTGTTCGTCTGACCTGTCAAGACCGTTTATCTCAAGATCGCGTGGAGGTCTCAAGGTGAAATTGATATCAAATATTCAGGTCTACCCTGTAAGCACAAAAAACATCAAGCTAAGTCAAAGCAATCAAGAGATACGAGCTATTCATCGATTTTTCAGCTTTTTATATGAAATTCGCCTCGCAATCAAAACCTATAGGGTATTTCTCTCGGACGTAGATTTTTAAAATTTGGCACGAAGTGAGAAGCTACAATACAAATAAAGAAACAAAATCAAAAACTTAACATTTCTAGGTATTATAAAAGTTATTACAAACTTGTATAGTTCATTTCATACAAAATGAAATGCATATGCATTGTTATATGCAAACCTAATTTGTCAACTTTCATAAGTTGTACTTTCCGTTTACCTATAATCGTGAAGTTGATATGGAAGTCTCGGTGGGCGAGTCTGACTCGCACTTAATCGTTTTTTTTTATTTAAAATAATCAGAGAACGAGAAAAGAAAATAAAGCAAAAGCTGTCAACGTGTGGTTGTAAAATCAACGGTTGTGGGTTCGATTCGCTTTTAGGGTAGTGAAGTATTTAATATTTTCATTTGCTCGCTCCTGCTTCCTCGGTAACAAAGCAAAGCACGGCGTTGAGTTTCACCACTCAGCAGGCAAAGCTTCAAAACTTCACCAGAAAATGAGGAACAGAACCCCTTAACGCTAAGTTCCTCTGCCCACATAACCATATGCGACATACAGCGTGAACCTAAAAAAAAACAGAAACTAGGCAATGTAAATTAATAAGCAAAATAAAGGATTAATAAGGAAAATTTACGGTTTAAACACCCCACAACATATTGGCGTTCAATTAAACTTGTAGTATTCATATCGTTAATAGCGAAATCTCTTTTGATGTAAACCGTCTTTGTTTCTCAGTGGAAACAGTATGGTATTATTTGGTAATGATTAAATCTGGCAATCTTTCTCAATGCCTTGTCGAAATTACAATGTTGAAATGTAAATGTTTAACTTCGAAAGTGAATTGTACGCGAGTAATTTTTGCAGAACAGAAAACGCTATAGAAATTGTGTTTAATTAACTTTTGCTTTTGCTTATTCCGCACATGTTTGGATTTCTTGCTTTGTTATCGTTTAATATTATTGGGTATGTTTTAGGTGTTTATTGCTTATTTCTAATAATTTATAAATATTTTAATTAATACAAATAATAATGGTCTGACTGATGAATTTGATTTTATTACTTAAAATTAGCTGATATGCAACGTAGTGTCTGAAAACTGTCTAACAAACTAGCTAACTAAGCAACTACTTAGTTCATTTTACCAAAAACCGATATACGAGTTAACAAATACAATTGCACAAAGGCAAACATAAATATAAAATTGCATTGAATGGTCAAATATTTACAACATTCGTCTTATATTTAGACATAATATATCAAGAAGAGAGAATAAGAAGAAGCATAAACATTTTTCTTCCACTTTCGACAAACAACGCCCTTCTCTTAGCTATAGTTTGAAGTTAAGCGAACAGGTACAAGTATAATAGATCGAAAATAAACACCTAATAAATATAAGCATTACCCTAAAAACGATTTGAACCCACAACCATTAGTTTAACTTTACCAAGCGCAACACCATAGCCATGTTCATATCGCAACTAGCCCCCATCCTGATACTTTCAGTGAAGTACTCTCCACACGTCCGTAGCCCGGAGAGGAGACTTATCACTAGCAACACTATTATCACGTAGGCTCCACGTTAACAATGACTTGAACTACGCAACCGAGATTAAAAACAACAAAAGTCAACTTTCCTGTTATTGTAACAAAGCATCCAAAGGTTCCTTAAGTGCACTTCGGTTTATCCAAATGTGTTGTACTGTAAGGTTTAGGCTTTCGCCACACTAAAATTGATTTATTAATATTTTTTAACAATTTTTAAACTCTTAATTTACACTTAGTAATGAAAAATATTTATTTAGAAAACGTACTGCTTCCAAGAGGTGCGTGTTCAAATTCCGCTACGTTCAAATTTTTATACGTTTTCCAAACGAGTATTGATTTATTTAATTCTTATATTTCAGTTTGGTTTATTATTACCATTTTTTTGACCTACTAGGGTGGCACATGCTTAATACATTTAGTTTGTTGAAGATTCACTTTTTGCTCTTGGTAAAACTTAAGTTAAATTTAAAGCCTTGTAGTGAAATAGACAGGAAACTGCTATATATTCGTTTTTGTGCAATAAAAACAATTACATAACACAATATTATAATTACAACCTACTGCAGTTTACATTTGATCATACAACGCTTAACCCAATCTCTTGTACAACAAAAAGGCATTGATATTATCGTATATCCATACACACTTTATTCCATTAAATATTCCATTAAATATTTAATGGATTATAGGAGAAATGTATAAATAGAGGTAAAGTAACATAAGGTTTTATTATTATTTTTAGCTTCACGCTGTATCCCCCACACACCAGTTCTTCATTTTTCACCGATATCTGGAGGTTTTGCGTGTTGAGGGACGAAAATCAATGCCTCGGTTTGCTTCGACACCAGAGCAAAGCTATGAAAATATTTTATTTCATCAAGTGGGAATTGAACCCACAACTCCGCCACTACTGGTCTCATTAAATTGCATTATAATTTTCTTTGTTATTGCCATATTGTTGGAATGAACCGAACAAAAACATTTTAACATATTTTAGATCGTAAATAAACAAATATATTATTTATTTTTATTAATTAATCTTAATTAAATAAAAAAATTAAAATTTACAAAGCCTTAATCCATCAACATTCCGTACGTAAAAGTCCTAAGAGCACTCCAGAGTCCAGGTTATCCAAAGATTACCTCCCGTACTCGAGGCACGCACCCTGTAATGGCCACGCTCATTAGCACTGTTCAAGTACCCTCCATATTAACAGTTAGCAAACTTAACAATGTATACAATAGTAACAACAGTACCAACAAGTTTCAGTTTGCTGCACAGTTTTTAATGGAACTTTCTATTCTGAAAGTTCTAAAAACATTTTTCGAGTAAAATATTGTTTGAGTTTAGTAACGAGCTCGCCGAGTTGGATCTTCTTTTGCATAGTGTTGTGCAATAATTTTTAATAATGCTTTATCTGTTTTCTTTTTTTTTTCATTTAGATTTTATATTTTGTCGTCATTGCAGGGTTTTTACGGTTTTTTGTTATAAAAAAAATATTTATATAAATTTAATTATGTTGAAAACAAAAACAATTGGGAAAGAAATTTTAAATGATACTAAATATGTAAAAAATTAAGGATTTTGATTATGTATTTTGTTCCTTATGTAATATAAAGATGTACCAACTGTACAAAACTCTATAAATTAGAGTTTCTAAAAAATACTGTCTTCTTCGGACGATAACTATAAAATGGACATTGGCTTATTGCTGCTGGTAAATTAGTATGGCTACGATGGCAGCATATGCTATGTCGTGACCTGCACCTGCTCTCAATATGACGTTTGTTTTACAACAAAACTTAGGTAGAAAAAGTTATAAAGAAAGTAAAAAAAAAGTTTTTATGTATTTCTTATTACATTAAAAAAAACATAATTTATTATAATTCTGTTTTAGTGAAATCTAACAATCACTTTTTTAACTGTGCCTTATATTTCTCAGAATGTCAGGCCAAGAACGTGCGAATGTAAACGCGACAGGTTATGGGTTCGATTCCCACTCGAGGAAATGAAATATTTAATATTTTCATTTTCCTCGCTCTCCAGAGCACAGCGTTGAGTACCGCCCCAGGTTCCCTCTGCTTACTCTGCTATACGGCGTGAGATTAAAAAATATATCAAAACAAATTCTCATATTGTCTTATTTAATTTTCAATTTTAATCCTCAAATGAAACAACCGTATAATGCGCCGGCTCATTAGCATTAAGCTCGAACCACGGCATTAAGATTTTACAAACAGTTAAATAAACAGTAGATAGCGAAGTTTTCTTCGTTTATGAAATTTCGCTCTTCACATTTCATAATTTTAATTTGAATAAAATGCAGGTGGTTGCATGAAAAGTAACTGGAAAGAATGTATTCTATGATACTAATTATTTACATATTTAACAGTTTTGTTATTTACAAGGCCGTCATGGTGCAGTGGATGTTGTTGGCTGTAAACGCATTGGTTGTGGGTTCGAATCCCATTTGGGGGAAAGAAATTTTCCCGCTGTGACAAGACAAATTTGCCATTAGTCAAATCAACGTACAGAATTAATGTAGATTCTTATTGTTATCAGTAAATATATTAGCTTAACACTATCCTGCTATACATGGCAAAAGCGTGAAGTTTAAAAAAAAGAAGAAAAATATTACAAACTAAATTTCCTACATGAAACCATTCCCCACTTTCTATTATTATAATTTTTTTCGGTGGCTATTTTTTAGACTTTATTTAAACACCGAATTATTTTTTTTATAACTGTGAATATTACAGAAAGTACTCTGAGTAAGGCAACATATAATTTTTAATTTGTGGGCATTAAAAGATAAATTATATATGTATATGTTACGTAGAGTTATTTAAAATTCATCGAAATAAGACAATGATATATAGATTATTTTTGAAATATATACATTATTATCTTCTATATGCGGAATTCTTCTATTGAGGCCAGTCGTGGCGCAGGGGCACAAAGTGTGATTGTAAAATCGACTGGTTCTCACTGGATCACTCGAGCAAATAAATTATTTATTTACATTTATATTTTCATTTCTTCGCTCTGGTGTTCAGGCAAAGGGCGGCATTAAGTTCCGCCACTCAACACGCAATGCCTCCAAAACTCGGCGGAAATTGGGGAATGGAACGTCTTAACACAAGGTTCCCTCTGCCTACCCTGCTGTGTGCGGGATACAGCGTGAAACTGACTGACTGACTGTACATTACTATACACACAAGCTTCAAACCTAACAGGAAATGTAATAATAATTAGAATAACTATTAATATAAGAGGTATTCATTACTAAAAGCAATTAGTTGGATATGGCGCTAGTGATTTTAATCGACGACAATTCTGAGTTGCCGCTAACGAGTACGTTCACAGGTGTTACCGGGTATTAGCCGAGCGCGAAATTTAGCTCCCTTATAGTTTCTTGAAATTTCCCAATTGGATAATATATACTACGGCCTATATATTTATATAGCCACACGCTGTATTCCGTATATAGCAGAGGGAACCTGGTATTAAGACACTCCGTTCCCCATTTTCCACCGAATTCTCTAAACGTTACGTGTTGTCGAACGCCGCCTTTGCCTCGATGCCAGAGCGAAAAATTAAAATATAAATTTCAATATTTAATTTCCTCGAGTGGGGATTGAACATTCAACCGTCGCTTAACAGTCACACTCTTGTGCCCGACACACTTGGCGCCACGACGCGACGGCCAGGCTGAAGGAGAAGGCCATGTATAGGATTTTATTTATACAAATTCCAAATAATAATAGTTAGCTTAATAATAGCTTGTACCTCTATTACATTTTTAACGGGATTATATTTTGATTCTTCATCGTCTATGTAGTATATAACAATATTTCCGTGTAAATCTTTATCACATTGTTCCCAAGCAAATTTAAAATAGAAAGATATTATTAAAATTACATCATGACATAGGTTTTGGACCTGCATAGGAGGAAGTTCGAATTCCTCCTTCTGTGTAATAAAATCCTACAAATATTATAAATGTGAAAATTTGTGAGGATGGACGTTTATTTAAATTTCTCTTAAAAATTGCTTAACTGATTTTGATGAAACTTTACAGTAATATACATTAAATATAAAAATAACATATAAACTACAACTTATGTAAAGATTTTTTAATTGGGCTATAATATAACAATAAGTTAAAACGGACGAAGCTGCGATTGGGTCACTGGTAAGAAACCTAAGTAACTGAGTACTGAGAAAAAGATAATGTATTTAAATATCATTTTCTATGCATTAAAAACGTGATTATTTATTCAACAAAGGAAATAGTTGTGAAAAATCTCAAGATGATCATAGCGGTAAGCTGCTTTTCTACGAAGCGATTTAAGCGAGAAAATTATTTTTACAGTTATCGCGACGGCGGGGCAACGAATTAATATTTCAATCAAGTATAACGCTACCATGTTCCGCGAGACGGTGAAAGACCAGCGACGTTTGACCCCCGCTAGGGAACCTACTCGTTCACTTTTATTTAATGTCAAGTGTCAAGATAAAGTGGGGAATATTATCATTCTGTATAATATCCTTCTGGATTGCAGAGTAGATTAAAACAATGGACGTGCTCGCAATATCGAAAGCGATGCAACCCTTCGGGTGCGTTTTAATTGCAGGGGTAGGTTCACGGAGAAAATGTTACGCCTTAACTCTTAAACTGGCTGAACAGCTCATCTAGTGAATACCACAAATGGAGCGTGCTGCAAATTACAATTTTGTTTTGGGATAGGGAATATAATTACGAAATGGCTCTGTATTTTTAAAAGTAGATTTGAGGCCAGTAGTAGTGTAGGGGCACAAAGTGTGCCTGTCAACGCGACTGGTTGAGGGTTCGATTCCCTCTCGAGGAAATGAAACATTTATTTAAATTTATATTTTAATTTCTTCGCTCGAGTTCCGCCTCTCAACACACAATGCCTCTAGAATCAGCGGAAAGTGGGGAACGGAGTGTCTTAAAACTAGGTTCCCTCTGCCTACCCTGCTGTGTGTGGCATACAGCGTGACGCTGATTGTTATTTTTTGATTTAAGGTAGATGGATATAATGGTTACGAATTCAAATTTTCGATAAAATATTTAGATTTATACTTTAGGTGCTTCTCAGACAAAGGCAAAGTGCATCGTTAGTTTCCGCTACTATGCAAGTACTTTGCGGAAAATGAAGAGTAAAATTAGGTGACCTAGATCACAAAACACACAACAATAATTCTTTCCTTTCCTTATCGGCAATTTCTGATGGATTGAGCAGTAATGACAGCTTTCTAAGCCTCCCCACGCTAAGTGAAACATTGGATTCAAACTTCTCAGATGTACTGAAAAATTTTAATATTGTTCATTTGAACGCTCAAAGTATTCCTGCACACTTTCCAGATTTCTTATCCTCTTTCAATAAAAATAATGTCCATGCTATTTTAGTGTCAGAAACATGGCTAAAACCATGCCTGCCTTCGGCTGCATATTTCCTACCTGGGTTTCATTTGATCCGTAACGATCGTATAGGCCGAGTAGGAGGTGGCGTTGCCATTTATTTACGCTCACACATTCCTTATAG